>JADIOY010000264.1:0-12341 GCA_018344475.1 Xiuguozyma silvatica | reverse complement strand
CCAGGGAGCACTACAAGGCTCTCATCACTACGAGAACCTACGACGAGCGGCTCCAGACGATCAAGAACGTCCAGGACGCCGACCTCAAGGCCTGCAGTGGAGGTATTCTGGGCATGGGCGAGACCGACCAGGACCGCATCAACTTCCTCCAGACCTTGGCCACCATGGACACCCACCCGGAGTCTGTGCCAATCAACCGTCTCATTGCCATCAAGGGCACACCGATCGAGGAGGAGCTCAAGACGAAGTACAAGGACCGCAAGCTCAGCATGGACGACATCCTCAGAACCGTCTCGACCGCCCGCCTCATCATGCCAGATTCCATCGTCAGACTCGCCGCCGGCAGATACACCATGAGAGAATCCGAGCAGCTGCTGTGCTTTATGGCCGGCGTCAACGCCATCTTCACTGGAGAAAAAATGCTCACCACGATGTGCACCGGCTGGGAGGAGGACATCGCCATGCTCAAGCGCTGGGGTTTCGTCCCTATGGAGGCCTTCAAGAAGACCGGTCCAGACGCTAAACTCCAGGTGAACATCATCCCCGAGAAGAACGAATTTACCATCGAGATGGAGTCGCCAGAGGCTACCTCTGCAAAGAGCGCCACTGAGCTGGTCCACTGATCTGACCTTTAATCACCTCCCTCAACTACTACTATTATTTATCTAACCTGCGGAAATCCCTTGAAAAAAAAAAAAAAAAAATCTACGTAGCTCCACAATTTCCTCTTTCGGACCAACACATCATCATGATGTCGATGGCACAGACCTTCATGAACACGACGTTCACGTCGTTGGATGACCTGTATAACGTAGACAAGAAGATCAATGACATTGAGGACTCCCGGAAGCAGCTCAAAGACGCCGCGAACGCCCAGCACAGGGAGGCCGCCGAGCAGAAGAAAGAGGCAGTTAGTACGGCCGACACTCTTGTCCAGAAGCTCGACGAGATCAGCAAGAACGACGACTTGGCAGGGATCAACGCCCTGATAGCGCAGTACGGTGATCTTGAGATCTTTGACAGTGTTAAGGGCAAGATGGTGGAACGGATAGAGCTCGAGCGGATGAACAAGCTGTACCAGTCTTATAAGGACGTGAACGGCCGGCTGGTGGCGTTCGAAGAGGCTGGCGAGTTCACTGAAGACGGCCTCGACGAGGTCCACAAGCAGGTTGTGCAGTACACTTCCAAAAATCTCGAAGATGACATGCTTTCCAAGGAGGAGGCCGGCTGCGAGCTCGGTACCGTCTTGCAAGGAAAATGGGTCTCTGTCGAGGACGAGTTCAACGAGTACTCGACGGCGCTCAACAGGAAACTCTCGGACATCATTAGCGAGCACTACAAGATGCCAATGGAGGAGGAGTACAAGCAGGCGCTTATTGGCTGGGACGATGAGGAGCAGCGGTTCGACACGGCCACTACTAAGAAGTACAACGAGGATATGGCCAAGCTGCTGCAAGTCCAGCTGGCTGACCCGGTCAATGGCCACCCGGAGTACCCGAACACGATCTGGGCGATGGACTGCCTGTGTGGACGGCTCAAGGTGCGGTTCGTGTACCACTTTGAAGGCGACAACGACACCAACCGGCTCGACAAGCCCGAGTATGCTCTCGAGTACATCGAGGGGTACCTGCAGAAGACTCTGCCGCTCGTCCGGATCCTGTTTGGCCAGACGTTTGCCAAGTACTACCCGCACGAGTCGATTGACACGTGGTTCATCACTTCGGTGTTGGCGTGCATGAGAGAGAAGCTGCGGAACGACCGGAACCTGTGCCTGAAGAGCGACCAGCTGCTGAGCCATCTCGTGGCGACGCTGCAGAAATTCGACCAGTCGCTCGTGCACGACTTCTCTTATGCGCCGATCCCCGGCAAGGACTGGCCGGGTCTGACGTATGATCTGATTCTGTCGAACGACGTTGTGTTTAACAAGTGGCTCGACAACGAGCGCGATTTCGTTAACCATCGGTTCGATGAGATCATCAACGACAAGGACGCATTCCAGATCGACTACGACTTCTCCGAGAAGGGCAAGACGCAGCCCACGAAATCTGCCATCAGCATGCAGAACCTGCTTGAAGGTATCACGAGCAACTATGAGAACCTGCCGCTGCACTACCAGCTGAAGTTCCTGAGTGGGATCCAGCTGAAGCTATACAACGAGTACTTTAACGTGCTCAAGAACGGAAAGGACGCCCTCGACACGGTCCCTCGCAACGACGAAGTGGGGATGATCAAGCGGATGTGCCGCGTGTGGTGCTCGGCGCGGTGTATGGTGGAGCTGATGGGCCAGTGGGGCGAGCAACTGTTCTTTGTGGAGTTGTGGAATTCTATCAACCCGGAGAACGAGAGCAACAACACCTTCTTCGACAGCATCGCCAACGGCTACAAGAAGGAGATTCTGGACCAGATGCCACAGAAGCTGCGCGCCTGGGAGACGCGCCAGATGAACCGGACGATGAAGGCATACTTTGAGGCACACATCAACTGGAGCCTCGTGACGACGATCAACACGAACCCGGACGAGCTCGAGCTGCCGATCCAGACGATGAACAACGACCTCAACATTCTGGCCGCGACGCTATCAAAGGTCGACTTCTTGCGTGCCAAGCTGCAGTTCTCTCAAGTGATCGCGCGGTACTTTGAGAAGAACTTTGTTGGCTGCAACACGTTCAACACGCTGGGTGCGGTGCAACTGCAGAGCCACTTTGACGAGTTCTACGAGCGGCTCGGTCTGTCGAAGGACTACGCGTACTACCAGCGGGTGTCCGAGGAGCTCTACGTGTACTCGTCGGGTCAGAACTTTGAGATGAGCAAAATCCATGTTTTGAGTGAGGATGAGGTCAACGATCTGATGAGGCGGCGGGCCTAATCAGCGAGGCTGAAAAAAGCACACTGTCTCCGTCTTTCCGCATTAGGCAACCCCCTCATTGATTGAGTGAAACCCTCTCGACAGGCAGAAGAGGCAGCGAAAAAAAACAAGCTCCACAATATGCACGCATACGCGTCGAGGAAGAGAGATCGAAAAAAAAAGAGGAGGGGGAGGTGGTGGGAGGAGGAGGAGAGGGTGAAAAATCTATGTCGCCAAAATCAATATAATATACTACTGTGAGGTTGTTCTGTTCTCCTTTTGCAATTGAATTAAGAGATGATAGCGAGCGATGCGTCGAGCGAGCTGTCCAGCGCGACTGGCTCAGACAATTGCAGTGATGGCTATGCAGCAAAGGTGGACGTTGACGTCGGGAGTGCCCCGAAAGCGGTCCCGGAGCCTCAGATCAAGGCCCCTAAGAAAGCCAAGAAGAAGACGCCATTGGAACGACTGCTGGCCGAGAGCGACTGGTACATGACGCAATTCTCGGACAGCTCGAAGCCGCGTGCGTCGAGCATTAAGCTGGAGAGAGAGCGCGACCAGCGGGTGGCCGTGCAGCCGGCACTTAAGCGAGTCAAACGCGTATACACTGAGGAGGAGCTTCAGGAGAGACGGCGGAAAGCCCAAGAGACCAGGGAGAGGAAAGAACGCGAGAAAGCTCTGGAGCGCGAGAAGCGGCGCAAGCGCGCCGAAGAGCGGAAGCTGAACGGAGGTGGACCTAAGAAGCCTGCAAACAAGGAGAACGAGTACTACGGCGGCAGCGAGCTGTCGCAGCTGATGAATGCTACGGCGCATTTCACCAACATCGGCGACACATACACGGAGAAGCGGGAGGTGAAGCCCGTCGAGAGGTGGACTCCGCCTGTTGTGCCGTCGACGACGAGGCACCGGATCCACCGTAGAATGAAGTACAAGACGTTGAAGCACCGGTCACCAAGTCCGAAGAAGGAGCTGCGGAAGGAGATGGCCAAGAAGGCCAAGAAGGCCAGGAAGACCAAGAAGCAACACAATGGTGCCAATGGTGTTACTGGTAGTACCGACGGAATCGTCGTCAAGAAGGAGAGCGAGATTGACTCCCCCTCGCAGTCCGAGTCTGAGGTTGAGGAGGAGTCCTCGTGGTTCTCCGACCTGACCAACGAGGACGTCATCACCATCGAGACGGGCCGTCGTCTTCTGCTCGACCCAATCTACGAGCTTCAGGAGGCCACTGAGATCCCACTGGGCCTGATCACCGCCAAAGAGATCGTCATGACGAACGAGAAGGAGTACCACATCGGTGACGGCAGGTATAGATCCGGCGAGACCACGCTCCAGTACCCACTCTCGCCGTACCAGGAGCCGTACATGCTCTGCGTTGGCAAGCATGACTCGACGTACAACCCATACGACGAGCTGGGCCGTATGATGGAGCTGATCGCGTTCGCGTTCTTCCCGCCCGAGGAGCGCGTCAAGGTGATCAACCTCGACAACCCGGAGGACTGCATCGTTGGCCGGTACATCAAGAACTTCGAGGCGGTCGACTTTGACGGAACAATGAACACGATCAACGAGTTCAACACTCTCATCAACACTCTGCGTGCCAACAAGACGTTGCTCAGCTACGCCAAATCCCTCACCGTCTTCCCAACGGTGATGGTCTACGAGCTGATGAACCTGTGCTACTCTCGCACGGTGCTTCCTGACGCACGCAAGCTGAGCAACTACAAGGCGTTCTCGAACCTTGTCTACGGCGAGCTGATGCCATCCTTTCTGACCAAGTGCTACAAGCAGTGTGGCCTTCAAAAGGACAGCTGCTTCATCGACCTTGGCTCGGGCGTCGGCAACTGCGTCATCCAGGCCGCTGTCGAGTTTGGCTGCCCCAGCTACGGAGTTGAGGTTGCCAAGGACGCCTCTGATCTGGGAGACAAGCAGGCCGCTGAATTCGTCAACCGTTGCAAGGTGCTCGGCCTCACACACGGCACCATCAAGCTGTTCTCCCGCGAGTCCTTCGTTGACAACCCTCCAGTGAAGGAAGTCGTCGACCGGTGCGACGTTATCCTGTGCAACAACTACCTGTTCGACGCGGAGCTCAACGGCAAGGTCGTCGAGCTGTTACAGGACATCAAGGTTGGCACCAAAATCATTTCTCTCAAGCCGATCGTCCCTGCTGGCTACACGGTCAGCTGGGAGAATGCCTCCTCGATCCTGAGCAGGCTCAAGACTCACAGATACATCTACGATGAGGGCTCTGTCTCGTGGACATCGAACGGAGGCTTCTACTTCATCACCGAGGTGATGGGCGACATTGTTGACGACAACTTTGTTGTCTTCCAGTCGCGTTCCCGGAGAAACGAGATGCTTGGTGGCCGTAGCCGCAGCTCGACTCCGCTCAACGCATTCACTAATAATGTCTGAGGACATATACACTACCACTACTACACATGTAACATATAATAGAGCCGACTAAATTCCCCAACTACACCGACAAACCAAATGCCGTCGCAAATCGATGCAGCCCCGACATGCAGAAAAATACCATGGCTACTCCAAACACCGAGGTGCCAGGCTTTAGACGACTCGGTGTTAGACTGACACCAGGTGACAGCTCTGGAATTATGCGGGGCCCGCGCGGTGATCGTCCGATTTCCCCGACGTCAGCGTCCGCTTTCCGCTTTTTTTAATAGCCAGCCGTGCGGCGGCCTAAGCCCGTCGCGGCTAATAGAATAGGGGTGAAGAGGGGGTGTGCATATATATATATATATATATATATATATATATATATGGAGTCGGTAGCCAGGAGTTCGAAGAAGTTGGCTGAAGTCATATCTATACATAATGAGTACTGAACGGAACGATGATCTAGGACCAAGCGTTGACGATGCTGTCATCAGCCAAAAATCAGAACAACAAGTTGATCCGGAGACCCTTAAGGGTCCTGCGGAAAAGAAACAAAATATCCGGGACCACCAAGATGACGATAAGAACTCTGAAGAGGCCTTCAGGGAGGCCGATGCCGGCGATGGCACTGTCAGAGAAGACCAAATTCTCACTGGCTCAAAGCTGTACATTTGCCTCTTTTCTCTGATGCTCTGCCTGTTCTTGGTGGCCATGGATCAGACTATTACCATGAGCTCTCTGTCGGTTATCTCTGACAAGTTCCACGCATTCAGCAAGCTGACGTGGATCACCGCTGCATTCGTGATGCCGATGGGTGCACTGCTGCAAGTGTGGGGAAGACTCTCTATTAGTTTCGGCCGGAAGTGGGTTCTGATGGTTGGAATGGTTATCTTTGAGATTGGTTCGGCCATTTCAGGAGCTGCCAAGAGTATGGACATGTTTATTGTGGGCCGTGCCATTCAGGGTTGTGGAGCATCGGCCGTCCAAGGACTTGTTACAATCATTGCAAGCGAGATCACAACTATTGATAAGAAGCCGCTGATGTTCACCATGATCTCTGTTACATTTGCTATCGCGTCATCGGTGGGCCCACTCATCGGCGGTGCATTCACACAGTATGTCACTTGGAGATGGTGCTTCTACATCAATCTTTGCTGCTTTGCCCTCATCTTCCCACTCTTCATGCTGACTTATAAGCCAAAGAACCCGGTCGGAACTTTCAAGGAGAAACTGTTGACTGTCGACTACGTCTCTGTGTTTGTCATGACGGCGGGTATCCTTCTCGTGCTTCTTGGTATCTCGTTTGGTACAACCGAGGGAAGCTACAAGCACGCATCGTCTATCTCTTGCTTTTGCATTGGTGGAGTGCTCTGTATTGCATTCTTCTACTTCAACCATCGGTCAAAATACCCGGTGCTGCCGGAGAATATCATGTTCAACTTGCAGATCTTCCTTGACTTCTGTGTCTACTCATTTTCGATGGGAGCCATGGTGGTGATCTTTCAGTTCAACAGCATCTACTACCAGAACGTTGCCGGCCACAATGCATTCCACACGGGTGCCTCTCTTGTCGGAGTTTTTCTGACGATCTCGATCGCCTCAATATTCACCGGTGTTTCATTGCAAAAGTTCAGATACATCAAACCATTCGTCGTGATCGGCTGCGCCATGGTTACAGGAGGAATCGGAATGTTCTGGATGCTCGGCGTGCATGAAAGCGTCGCAAAGAGTATAGGAGCCCAGATCATCTTTGGCGTTGGTTGCGGTTTCGCAGCACAGCCTCCAATGATGCACTGCTTGATCGAGGCTCCAAAAGACCCCGGATCTAGTATTCTGACGACAGGGTATATGAACTTTGGCAGGGCACTATTCACGGCACTGTTCTCCCTGATCGGCGGTGAGATTTACACTGCCACTCTCAGAAGCCAGATGCCAAAGGTTGCATCAGAGCTCCACACCCGAACTTACTCGGTTGATTACTTGGTCAACCAGTTGAACATCATTCAGTCACTGGATAGCCACGACCAGTACATCGTCAAGACCGTCTTGCTGTCAGCTATCAGACGGGCATACTGGCTGGGAATTGCCATGTGTATCGTTTCATTTGTCGCAGCCTGCCTTACAAACAACAAGCGGATTCCAAAGAAAGTGGAGGCTTAACTATATAGAAAAACAGGATAGAAAAACAGGATTTTGGGAGAGAGAAAGAGAACACAGCTCGTTGCTTTTAAAGCCATTTTCGGACACACGCACACCCCTCGTCAATTTACCCACGCGGAACTTCCCAGACCAGATTTCTTGGCATCTCTAAATCTCCGCAAAAAATCTCGAAAATTGACTAGTCAGTTTTCCAAATCTACATATACAACTGTATATAGTGCTACATAGAATGGCTTCTCAAGAAGATTCTGCCGAGCAGATCCAGACGATTTCCCAGGAGCTCAAGCTGGCACTTCACCAGTACCCTAACTTCCCATCCGAGGGTGTTCTCTTTGAGGACTTCCTTCCGATCTTCCGCAACCCAGGTCTTTTCAATAAGATGATCGTTGCTTTCAAGCTCCACTTGGAGGAGAAGTTCCCCAACAAGTCGATCGACTACATCGTCGGACTTGAGTCCAGAGGCTTCCTCTTTGGACCTACTCTGGCAATGGCCCTCGACGCTGGCTTTGTTCCTATCAGAAAGAAGGGCAAGCTTCCTGGCGAGACCTTCACCGTCGGCTACGAGAAGGAGTACGGCGTCGACTACTTCGAGATCCAGAAGGAGTCGATCCCTGTCGGCTCCACCGTCATTGTTGTCGACGACATTCTGGCTACTGGTGGCTCCGCCGAGGCCGCCGGAAAGCTCGTCCTTGACTGTAACGCCAAGCTCATGGGCTTCCTGTTCGTCATGGAGCTCGACTTCCTCAACGGATACCAGAAGTTGCAGGCCGACCGCTTCACCCTCCTGTCTGGACAGACCGAGGCACTGTCCAAGGGAAAGAAGGCTGCCATCAAGGCCGAGGAGAAGGCCGAGACCAAGATGGACTAGCTACCTGGAGTCGAAATATATATATGCTAGATATTATTATTATTATTACTGTTATTATACACTTGTATCGTTGCTTTCAGCGCTTGAATACTTGCTGCTTGCCGATGTCCCGTCTCTTGCGCTTCCGAACACGCTGGATGTCCGGGTTTTGTGCACTCATTGCGCCGTACGGATCGAAAACCCGCTTCTTCTGCTGCTTCTTCCTCTTGCGTCTGTCCTGGACAATTGGCTGCAACACCTGCTTCGACAGGTCGAGCCGCTCGCCGTTGTCGGCAAACTGTTTCTTCGGCCGGTTCGAGTTGTTATGGCCACGGAGGGTAATGATCTCATCTGGATCTTCTTGCTCAGCATTTTCCAGGGCATCATCGACTGCCTCGTCGGCCTCGTCAATGACACCGGCAATCGCCTCCTCCTTGACAAGCTCATTGTCGTCGACAACTTCGGGAAGCAGAAGAGGCTGCTGCTCCTGCTGCTCGTGCTCCTTTCTAAGGTGATTCTTCACCTCCTGCACACGCTTCTGCAGCTCCTTCTTGCCGGCAATACTGACACCCTTCTTTCCGTACTCAACCGACCATCCGTTACTAGACTCTGCCGAACGGTCCTTGGCGAGACTGTAGGCAGGGCTCGTCGACGAGGTGGATGAGGATGCTGGGAAATTCAACTCGTTGTAAACTTTAGCGATTTCTCCAAACTCCTCCTGAAGACGGTTGACATCCTTGACCGAGTCATAGACGTCGTCGGCGTTAGCGTCGACGTTGTCAACGGCCTGCGGGGTCTCGCCGCGAACCCAGGCCTTGATATCCATCTTGGAAATATCCTTGAGGGTTCTCTCGATGACAGACTTTAGCTCCTTGATGTACTTGCGCACGTAATAGGAGGAGCCAAACTTGGCAGATCGGTTGACCTCATTGAGAACGCTCGTTTCGGTGAACTCGTCCAACTCGTTCGGGCTGAACGCGCTCGCCAGAGAGGAGAGCATGAAGTCGGACATGATGTACTTGGAAGACTCGTCCTCTTCTCTGGCATGCTGGTCTCTCCACTTGTAGAGGGCCTCAATCATAGGACCTTTGGCCTGCTGAACGTTGTTGTTCTGCATTAGCGAGTCCCACGGGAGGTCTCTGGTGTCGAGCTTGAAGGTGGCGTACTCGCCCTCTGAGAAGTCGTCAGTCAGTGGGACCGAGCCGTTAGTGGACACGACACCCAACTGGTTGGCGTTGCGCGGCTTGTAGGTGGCGTACTCAAAACGACGGTCAGCGACCTTGCGAGACTCGTACAGGACACGCTTCATGCCTTCGGGCTTCTTCTGCAAGATCTCGGTCTGCATCTTGGTGAACACCTCTATGAGGAAATGGGTGTCGGCTTTAGCATAGTTGCGCATCTCAGCATTGAGTGGGCGGACACGCCAGTCGGCGAGCTGCCACTTCTTGGAGGTGCGGAACCGGGAGTACTTCTCGAGCAGAAAGGCGAGGGAGTGACGAGGGAGACCGAGCTCGTGGGATGCGTGGTAGGTATCGAAGAGGGAGACGACGTAGAGTCCCAGATCTCTCTGAAGCCATATGATATCCATGAAGGCACCGTGGAACACTTTGACGATGGATGGGTCGGTGAAGACCTCGTTGAGCACCGACAGGTGCGGGAGCAGCTTCGGGGAGAGAGGGTCAAGGAGGTAGTCCTTCTTGGTCTCTGTGGTGATCTGCATCAGCGATGTGAGTCCGTGGTAGGTTCTGTAGTCGTGGTGCTCCAGGTCGACGCCGATAACTTTACCCTTCTTCATCTCGACGAGCAAGTCTGCGAGCTGCGACGGATCGTCGATCCAGATCGGCTCGGGGCTCCCGTGCCAGGGGATAGGCTCCCACGGCTTTTCAGGGACGCTGTAGATCCACTCCGGGTACTCCTGGTTCTTGATTTCGTAGGTGTATGGGTTGCTGTAGTGCTCTGGGACGTCGTCCGTGGCAGGCACGAGCTTCATCGACTCCTCGAAGGAGACGATGCTGTTTGGCTTGGCTGTGATGAGTGGCCGGAACGGTGTCTTCTCAAAGTTGTCCACCGGAGTCTCGAACTCGAGCTGGGGCTTGGGAACTTTGGCGTGCTGCATGTGGCCCTTCTGCCGGCCGCCAGACGTATCCGTCTCGTCCAGGTACGTGTATCCGTCATCCAAGTTGCCCGCAGAAGAAGAGGCTGGAATTGAGCCGGGCTTTCCGGCGGCCTTGCTGGCCCTACCGAGTCCGATTTCGACGTTTTCAAAGAGCGAGTCGAGCACGTTGCCGACGATCTTCACATTCTCCTCGTCGTTGTCCTCTTCGAGCTCGAAGTCCTTCGGATCGAGGTCTGTCGAGGTTGTGATGGCAGATTGCACAGTCTTGTTAAGGGTACGTATGAGCTGCCTGTTGGCGGCATCGCTCTGCCTTTTCACGTCTCCGTCGATGCTTTTATAGAAGTTGATATCTTTGGCATTGAGTGCAGATGCAAGCCGGATCAATCCGACCAGTTTAGGGCCCAGTTCGTCTAACGGGTCGACCATTCTGGTAAGAGGAAGGGGCTCGTAAAGATCTTTAAATTTTTTTTTAGCACTTTCTTTTTTTTTTTTTTTTTTTTTTTTTGGAAAAACTACAGAGCTGTTCAACTTTTGCTCGCGGGCAAAAAACACAGCTATTTACCCACTTTCCCCCTACTTTCAGTGTCTCCCTTTCAGCAAACATGTCGGACAGAATGGACATTGACGAGACGTACGGCCATTCGCAGGGCGAGTCGCACATGCATGGTGGCGACCCGGTGACGACGCTGATCTCGCTGCGCGAGGAGATCGAGTCGACGGACGACTCTGAGCTCGTTGGCGCCTTCTACAAGCTCGAGGACCTGTACGAGCGTAAGCTGTGGTACCAGCTGAGCGAGCTGCTCGAGAGCAAGGTGTACCGCAACGTGCACTCGATGCCGATCAGATTGCGGCTGTACGAGAACTTTATCCTGTCTTTTGGCGAGAAAATCAACCAGTTGAAGCTTGTTGAGTTCCTGCTGGGCTCGATCGAAGACAGCTCTCCGAACGACGCCCTGGAGCAGCTGACGCGGCTGAAGGAGCACATCACGTCGTATGCGGTGCAGAAGTCGAAGAAGCACGGCTCGGACGAGGACATCAACGACAGCGAGGTGCTGCAGGCGCTCGTGATGGTGGAGAGTGAGACTGCGCGGATCAAGCTCGCCATGGGGCTCGTGGACGAGGCCACGGCCGAGGTCGACGAGTGCGAGCGCAAGATCGACGAGCTCAATACGAGCGTCGACAACAGGGTCAATGCGAGCTACTACCACACTAACGCGCAGCTGATGCGTCACAACGGGGACTACTCGGGCTACTACTACAGCTCGCTGCTGTTCCTTGCGTGCATCACGGACCTGAACGAGCTGCCAAACAAGAGCGAGACGGTGCACGAGATCTGCATTGCCGGGCTGCTCGGCGACAAGATCTACAACTTTGGCGAGATCATCATGCACGAGATCTTTGGGTTCCTCAAGGAGGCGTGGCTGAAGGAACTCGTGGTGGCCATGAACAACGGCGACCTGGAGTCGTTCCAGAAGATCGTGGCGTCCAGCGAGTTCAAGGGCAACAGCGAGCTGTCCGGCCAGGAGTCGTTCCTGCGCCAGAAGATCTGCATCATGGCATTGATTGGTATCGTGTTCAACAAGCCGACTAACAACAAGACGGTCAAGTACTCCGAAGTGCTCGTGAAGATCCCACTGCTGAAGACGGCGGATGAGGTCGAGCGGATGACGATGAAGTGCCTCAGCCTGGGGCTGATCAAGGGCCTCATCAACCAGACGGGCAGCGAGGTCGAGATCAACTGGATCCAGCCGCGGACGATGACGATGGACCAGATCGTCAACATGAAGAACAAGCTGTCGTTCTGGAGCGACAGAGTCGACGACCTGGACAACTACATGGAGGACGCTGGCCAGGGATTATGGGTTCAGTGAGAAGAAGAGGTAGATACGTACATAGTAAACTAGCTTACGTTATATTAGGGGTCTCTGCACACAGATGTGGCAGTCGCGTCGGCCAAAAAAAAAAAAAAAAAAAAAAAA
>JADIOY010000263.1:0-12302 GCA_018344475.1 Xiuguozyma silvatica | reverse complement strand
GGGGGGCCCCCCCCCCCCCCCCCCGCGAATTCAGCGAGACCCACAGGGTAAAAGTTGGCCCAGGGCGATAAGATAAGCCGGGCCAGCGCGAGGCGGGCAGATTTCCCAATTCGCGGCAGATGCCCCGCGAAGTTTAGAGGCGAGACGCCCGTTATCCAGATTTATCCCATTTCGACACGCCTTCTTTTCTTCACCATGGGAAACACCTCTTCCAAGCAGGCTGCCTCCAAGCCAACCTACATCAGCTCACGCCCTGCATCCGAGGACGATGAGCTCGTCCTCAAGCTCCAGAACATGCTCGTCAGAGACTCCGAGCAGCAGCCCTCGGCCGCCTCCTCGGACGGCTCCAATCCAATCTCCGTCGCCAACCTGTACAGATGGAGGGACCTGCTGCTGGCAAACCCGAAGAACGAGCTTGCCCTGAACGTGCTGACGAACAACGAGATCGCCAGCGTTGTTGCGCAGCCTTCGCGGATCCACAAGAGCAACCAGAACCTGTTCAACGTGACCGTCAAGTACGCCGGCCACCCGGTGACGAACCAGAAGTCGTCGGGCCGGTGCTGGCTGTTCGCCTCGACGAACGTGTTCAAGGAGTACGTCAAGGCCAACTACAACCTGGAGGACTTTGAGCTCTCGCAGAACTACCTCTACTTCTACGACAAGCTCGAGAAGTGCAACTGGTTCCTGAACCGGATCCTCGACTCGGCCGACGCTGACCTCGACTCCCGCCTCGTCCAGTTCCTGCTCGCCATGCCCGAGAACGACGGCGGCCAGTGGGACATGGTGGTCAATCTCGTGACCCGCTACGGCCTCGTGCCAAAGACGGTCTACACGGACTCGGTTTCGTCGCTCTCCTCGAACAAGCTGAACTACATCGTCAACGAGAAGCTCAGGGAGTACGCCCTCATCCTCAGAAAGATGAAGCACGACGCTGCCGAGAAGAACGCCGAGAGCGCCATCGAGCTCACCAAGGAGACGATGATGCAGGAGATTTTCAACGTTCTCTCGCTCACCCTCGGCATCCCTCCAAAGCCCGACCAGGCCTTCACCTGGGAGTACAAGGACAAGGACGGCAAGTTCAACAGCATCGAGTCCACCCCACTCGACTTTTACAAGAACATTGTCAAGTTCAAGGCCGACGAGCACTTCTCGCTCATTCACGACCCGCGTAATGTCGAAGGCCTCTACACCGTCGACCAGCTCGGCAACATCGAGGGCGGCAAGCCGATCGAGTACGTCAACACCTCCATCGACAACCTCAAGAAGGCCGCCATCGCCATGCTCAAGGACGACAAGCCCGTCTTCTTTGGCAGTGACGTCGGCAAGTTTGAAGATACCAACATCGGACTGCTGGACACCGGTGCCTGGAACTTCAAGCTCTCGCTCGGCACTGGTCTCAACATGTCCAAGAAGCAGCGTCTTATGACGGGCTCCTCGCAGATGACCCACGCCATGGTCCTTACTGGCGTCCACATCGTCGAGGGCAAGCCTGTCCGTTGGAGAGTCGAGAACTCCTGGGGCGAGTACGGCGAGCACAAGGGCTACTTTGTCATGTCCGACCGCTGGTTCGACGAGTACGTCTTCCAGGTCGTCACGAACGCCACCTTCGCTGACCCTAAGTGCACTGAGTACTGGAAGGCCAAGGAGTACATGGTTCTGCCATACTATGACCCAATGGGCTCCCTCGCTTAAATATATCTACATCTAGTGATGTATATATATATATGTATATGCAATTTCAATACTTAGTATAGTCGTCTCCCTGTAGCGCTGATCCACACCTCTTGAGGTATGACGCGAGGGAGCTTTCTGCCGTAGAGGCACTGATCGATGAGCCACATTCCCACGATGAACTCCTCTTGGAAGAGGCTGCCATCGTCAAACTCGGAGCCGTCCGCCTCCAGGCGAGGGTCCACGAGCTCGTGGTACATTGTGAGGCGGTGATCCAGGAGGAGATTCCAGATCTTCTCGAGGACGAGGTCGTCCAATTGCGACCTGCGCCAGAGCTCCCTTACAACCAACCCCAGAATACGCTCAGAGGGCAGGTTGATTAGGAACCGTTCGATGTCGCTGTTGCTTGTGTTCGAGCTCCGGGTCTCGTTGTTCATGTAGCGACCAACGTTGGCAGACCACGGTTCTTCGTACAGCCTTCTCTCATCTCTATTGACAAACGTCGAGTCCTTGTGGTTCTTCCACGGCTTGAGCTGGTTGAACTCTTTTTGCTTATCCTTCTTCTTCTTCTTCTTTTTAGGTGAGTCACGCATCGTCGTTCTGAACACGAGCTGTGAGCTACCTCCTCCAGCGACGGATGATTCATTAGACTGCTGTTGCTGCTGCTGCTGCTGCTGATGCTGCTGCTGCTGCTGCTGCTGCTGTTGCTGCAGGACACCTCCTTGGAGCTCGCCTACGTCGAATGATCCCGGCTGCAGCACCGGCGACACGTTCGGAGAGGTGGTCTTTCTCGGCGGTCCTTGCGAAGGAGGAATTGCTGACGGCGGCAGTTCGTCCATGCCGTCGTCCTTCCTGAAGATCTTGGAGAAGCCACTCCTGTAGTGGTGGTGATGGTGGTGATGGTGCGGGCGCGGTGCGACCGAGCTGATGCTGTATCTCGGAATATCACGCACCGAGTTCGAGTCTGTGAAACTGGCGTCCGACTCAGTCGCTGAGTCATCGTCTGTGAGCTCGTACGAGGAGGATGGCGACGAGACTAGCGCAGGGCGGCTTGGGATGATTGGAGGAGATAGTGAGGCCAGCTCGGAGGCTGGCGGCGGCTTTCTTCTGAGCAGTCCGAGACCTGCAGACGGCGAACTCGATGGGCCAGACAGTTCATCAGTCGATTGGGATTTCACGGTCGGCGGCGGTGGCAGCTTAGAGGCATCGACCTGCATTGGGTCGATCGATGGAGACTGGTTGGAGCGGACACGTGCGGAGTATGAGGAGTGCGCCGAGTGGCCTGAATGTGGCATGTCAGGGACCCTTGGCTTGGGGCTTTTCATCGAGGCTCCAGCAGAACTTCCAGAGATGCTGAAGCCACCGAAGCTACTCGCGCCGCTGGCAGGGGAGGAAACGGAGGCCCCTGTGACACCCGTGGATCCCGTAGGCCCCGTGGCCCCAATCGTTGATGTTTCCGGTTTAGGAAATTCCGGGGCAGAGGGCAATCCAGGAGTGGTCGAATTGGACACGGAATGACCCATTCGCTGGTAGCTGGAGCGGCGGGCGGCACCTGAGATATGCTGCTGCGAGCCCATTGAGTGCGGACTGTTCTTGGCCACCAATGCCGCCGCCACCAGCGCCGCCGAGTTGGCGGCGCTAGTATTATTTTTAGCAGCACCCGGATTATCACCGGAAGGCTGTGCAGATCTGTGGGCTGTGCTGCTGGAGATTAACTGGGAGCTGTGCGGGGTTCTGGGCGACATTGAGGGCCGCTGAGGCCTTAATGATCTCACGGCAGCTTGCGAAGCTATAGATAAGTTACTTTGCGAATTGGTCTGATCGCCCAACCTCCTGGGCAGGTCAGCCTCGCTCCGGTTTGACCGCATCGCTTAACTAGGAAGAAAGCCAAGAGGTCGAGAAAAAAAAAAAGCCAAAAAGAGGAAGAAAAAAAAAGCTCTAGCAAAAAGAAATTGAAATTTTTCACTTGAAGGTTTAAATTTTTTTTTTTTTTTTTCCAGGGATTACCCAGATTTGGTAACACTATAGATGGACTCGACGACGACTCCCAAGACCGTGCCAGATGGCAACGTTGACAAGTCTGCCACCGATGTGGACACTCTGCCTTCCACTGAGCAGCATTACTTTGGCTCGTACGACCATTTCGGAATCCATGAGGAGATGCTCAAGGACCGGATCCGTACTCTGAGCTACCGTAATGCCATTATGAGAAACAAGGACCTGTTCAAGGACAAGGTCGTGCTGGACGTTGGCTGCGGCACTGGAATCCTGTCGATGTTTGCCTCGCAGGCTGGTGCTAAACACGTGTATGCCGTTGACATGTCGTCGATCATCGAGATGGCTCAGAAGATCGTCGATCTCAATGGCTTCCACGATAAGATCACTCTGTGCAGAGGCAAGCTGGAGGACCTCGAGCTTCCGCAGGTGGACATCATCATCTCCGAGTGGATGGGCTATTTCCTTCTGTATGAGTCGATGATGGACACTGTTCTGTACGCCCGCGACCACTTCCTGAAGAAGGGTGGCCTGATCTTCCCTGACAAGGCCTCGATCCACGTTGCTCTCATTGAGGACTCCGAGTACAAGGACGAGAAGATCCACTTCTGGGAGACTCCTGAGAGACTGTATGGCTTTGACTACTCACCATTCGTCGAGATTGCCATGCAGGAGCCGCTCGTCGACACCGTCGAGAACCGGTCCGTCATGTCGACCCACTGCAAGCTGATCGAGTTCGACCTGAACACCGTCAAGAAGGAGCAGCTCGCCTTCAAGAGAAAGTGGTCCGTCACTGCCACTCGTGATGACATGGCACATGCCCTGTTGGCCTGGTTCGACATCGTCTTCCCGTGCTCCTCGCCTAGAAGCAAGGTCAAGTTCTCGACCGGTCCACACGTGCACTATACCCACTGGAAGCAGACGGTGTTCTACATGGAGGACGTCATGGAGATGAACAAGGGCGAGACCGCTTCCGGCTACCTCTCATGCCATCCTAACAAGGCCAACCCCAGAGACCTCGACATCCACCTCGGCTGGGACTTCGAGCCCAGCAGAGGCGACGACGGCCGCAACGTCAAAGGTGACAGAATGTACTATTTGCGTTAGACAGACGGCCCGGCGACGGCCGCGCTTATTATATTAGATAGACTTCTTTACTATCCTGAATAGATCTACTGTGCGTAAGCAGGAAGCTGAGGCAAAGCACGGGCTGGCCGAACCATTGCAGCAGGTCCCATCCGTCCCTTTCCTATTCTGGAAATGACACCCCTAGTTGCAGATTGCGCAATTTCGGTGATAACAACCCACGGTCTTTCAAAGTCCCTCATTTACAACTCCCAGGTGACGACTACAGGTCCGATATAGCTGTAGATCTTAGTTCCATTACTCCTACAACTCACATCCTGGACCCCGATATCCCAGAGCTGCTTAGAAATTCTCTGGTCCTGGTTGGCCACACCCCCTGTTGACCCCCTCCCCCGCACAATTTAAGCCTCCACAGGAATTCTCCACCCGCAGAGTGAGGCTCTGATAAAAAAAAATTAAGCCGCGAGATGCGGGATTCTCACCCCCTCTTGAA
Source organism: Xiuguozyma silvatica (assembly GCA_018344475.1). Classification (NCBI taxonomy): domain Eukaryota; kingdom Fungi; phylum Ascomycota; class Pichiomycetes; order Pichiales; family Pichiaceae; genus Xiuguozyma; species Xiuguozyma silvatica. The sequence continues at coordinate 7,057 of JADIOY010000263.1, read as the reverse complement.
GCACTTCTTCCTTTACTGTAGACCACCGATGTCGAGACTCCTGCGAGCCCTCCGCGTCCTTGGAGTCGCTGAAGAAGATGCGTCGGACCCCTACGATGATGACTTCCTGGACGGGCTTCAGAATTCGCCCTCGCAGCTAGCCCAGATAGAGATCGAATCGACCGACTCCGCTTCGGCTTCTGGATTGAGTTCAAATACCGACTCGTCATCTTCTGGCGATGCGGCGACTTATGGCGACTTGCAGCTTGCTAGATTTGTCTGGATCACAAGCAGGTTACCCGTGGAGCTCAAGGTAAAGATCTTCCGGACTTGCTTCAGCAGATTCTACGAGATAGACCTCCTGCCATACTTGACGGAGCCGTCGCTGCTCACTGTGCTCAGACCGTTCTACGACGAGCTGCTCGTCGGCGACGGCAAGCTGTACTTTGGTGGATTCAACGAGTATGATGTTGTCACGTTTGACGGGCCAGAGTACGAACTCTTTTGGAAGCTCGTCGATAACGGGTCCGTCAAGATCCGGCTCCTCAAGATCTTCGACCTCGATAATGTCACCGACGACCGCATCACCCCTTTGCTCGAGAAGGCAGAGCAGGTCTGGTGCGCAAGCACAACTGCATTGACTAAAATCTACGCGCTACAGCCGGACGTCATCTCCCGGGTCACCGACCTCTCCGTCGAGGACCTGGACCAGCTGCTGCGCCGCACAGACATCAAGGAGATCTTCCACCGCCTGGCGGTCTCCCTCAAGAACTTCACTCTCTCGCTCACGCCGGACGACTCCGAGAAAGTGCAGGTCATCTTTGACACTTTAAAGCAGGCCGACCATCCGCTCACTGTCCACCTGCCTGTCTCCTTCCCTCTAGACGGCGGCCGCGACGTCCGCTTCTTCGACTCACTCTTAGACCCTTACGGCAACGTCGAGCTCGCCCACATTCTCTTCACCCTCGTCTGCCCAGACTTTGACATCGACGACTTGAAAGAGTTCGTCCACAAGGTCGGCGTCGAACGGTTCACAGATTTCTGCCTAGTCAGCTTCCCCAACTTCCGCATCAACGGCGATCTCCACTTCATAGACGAGCTGACTAACCTCATCACAGTTGTTCTTTCCGGAACCTTCACCCTCACAACGAAAAGCTTCTGCAACCTCTGCAAACTCACAAAGCTCAAGGAGCTCATGCTGGAAGGATGCAAGCTCAGCGACGACTGGTTCAACAGCTGCCTGCCGCCAAACCTCCGCGACCTCACAGTCAGCAACAACAGCTTCCCTGGCAGTGGAACATTCGTCATTCCTCCCAGCTTGAAGATCCTCACGGTGATTTCTAAGGATGGATTCACGCTGAAGCTCGATAATCTCGACTTTTCGCAGTCCAACCTGTCTGTGCTCAAGTTTAGAGTAGAGGACGAGATCGCATGCAGCAGTCTGTCAGTGACGTTCAACAGCCTCCCACCAACGATCCGTGAGATTAACTGCTACAAGCTGACCTCGTTCGTGGTTGAGAAGGACATCAAGCTCAACAACAACAAGAACCTCGTGGTGAACATCACTTTGAACGAAGGCCTTCCTAAGGGGTTCGATGTTGACGCCTTGAAGGCAAACGTTAACGTCAATTTCAGAACTGATATATCGGGGCAGTACGTCTCGTTGGGAATGATCGAAAGAATAGATAGCATTGGAGCTTTCGCATAAGCTGAATGCCACCGACGGTCCGTGTGCGCTACATGGGTTTGTATAATGATTGTATGTTTTTTAGGAACTAACGAAAGACGGTATGTGTGGGTTTTAGTAAAATACAGCGGGTTTGTGGGATGGGAAGGGGCCTGAGGTGGTCTGCACCCGAACTCAGGTGCTAACCTCCCTCAGGTATGTCGTAATATGTGCGGGGTCGTCTGAACGGGATGGGGTCTCCGGGATGGCTTACTTAAGCTCCAGAACGTTCTGCTTGAAGTACTTGGCGGAGTCGCTTCCAGAAGAAAGAATGTTACCGGCTGGAAGGTAATTGCAGACGATGTAGTAGGAGTTTCCGCACTGCTTGTAACCGCATCCGACCTCGGTGGAGGCTGCCCAAACAAGCTGTGTGAAGTGACCGGTGGCAGAGCTGAAGCCTGGGTTGCTGTAGTCGTAGTCAGAGATCTCGTCGTACCAAGCGGTGACGGCACCGGCGCTCTCAAAGTCGTAGCCGAATGCGAGGTTCTCACCGAGACTCTTACCGTTAAGGTTGTTGCCAGAGTGAGTCAGGCTACCACTGCAGCTGTACTGGTCGGCGTATTTCTGGGCAACGGCGGCAACATCGGAGTTCCAGGCAAGGTCTGGGGTATTGACGTGCTTCTCTCTGTACTCGTTGTGCTTGGCCAGGTAGATGCTCTCGAAGGAGGACGAGGAAGACGAGGAGGCGGCTTTGGTAGCAGCAGCGGCAGAGGAGGTAGTGGTCTCGGCAGAAGTAGTGACGGTAGACAGAGTAGTTGGGTCGGCGGCCAAGGAAGCAGCGGCAGCCGTAGTGGTTGTAGTGGCTGCAGTGGCAGAGGCAGCGGCCTTCTTCTGGGAAGCAGATGAGGCAGCGTCAGCAGCAGAGACAGAAGAGGCGACGGAGGCAGCAGAGGCGGCTGACTGGACGGAAGCAACGGAGGCAGCCGACTGGACGGAAGCAACGGAGGCAGCCGACTGGACGGAAGCAACAGAGGCGGCCGACTTGGCGGAAGCAACAGAGGCAGCAGAGGCAGCAGACTGGACGGAAGCAACGGAGGCAGAGGAAGCGGCCTCATCAGGGGCAGAGGAAGCGGCAACGGTGGAGGTTGTGGTGGTATCGTCTGCAGCAGAGGTGGTGGCGTCGGCAGCCTCAGTAGTAGCGTCAGTAGTAGCGTCAGTAGTAGCGTCAGTAGTAGCGTCAGTAGTAGCGGCAGCAACATCCGTGGTGACGCTAACAACGACAGTCTCAGTGATGGTCTCGGTAGCGGTGATGGTCTCAGTGACGTACTCAGTCTGTTGCTGGATGAGAGCAACGTTGGTTGTGAGGGTGATTCCGGCGGCAGCTGTAGATGCCAGGGCGGACACGATCGAAACGAGAGTGGAGAACTTCATTGTAAAGAGTGACTGAAGTGAGTGAGTGAGCACGTTAGTATGAAAGAAGGACTAAGGTAGGTTGGAATAGGAGAGAGGGAATGGACGCTCTGCTTTAGGGACGGTCCTCTATTTATAAGATCGGCTACACGAGACAAGCTTGCCAAATGGCAGGCAAAATACGTCCCGAATCGGATGCGATCTGTCTTGATCAGGATAGAAGTGTGTCTTGATCCAGCCCCCCTCCACCCGTATTCGGTCACCACCTCCCGCATCCGGGGCAAAATGCCTACTGGCTCGAGGAATGGAGGCGGGTACGATCCCGAAAAATCAGGATGTGGCCGGCTCCAAAGAATTTCCTAATTGGGAAACTTTGATGATCCACCTTGGCAGGAGCCGCGCGGGGCAGGACGGCCGGAACCTGTTCTCGGAGAAGGAGGCGGCGCAGTGCAAATGATGACGCCGCGCCATGTTTGGCCCAAAGGGCCGATCTGGGTAGATCTAAGGGGAGTTTGAATGATGATATTGAGCGTTAGAAAAGATACATAGTTGTACTAAAAGTTAGTGGAGCCGGATCAGCGACTGATCTGCGGCGGTCGAATCGGATGAAATCGGTGAAATCGATGAAACCGATGACGTCCCACCATGCTTCGAAACATGGCCCATCGGCAGCCCGTAGTAGCTCTTGGCCCTGACGTAGCCGCAGCTGAAGTTCCACAGGTAGAGGGCCAGCACGACGAGCGCCAGGAAAGAGACTGACTTGTAGCTGAAGGACTCTAGAAACTTGTTGATGAGCGAGCCCCAGATCGACACCATCAGCTCGCTGTAGTTTATGAGCATGTATGGCTCCTTGTTCATGCACTTCAGCCATTGCAGGCACTGTTCTTGCAGGGCCGGCAGATTCTGGTCCATGCACTTGTTGATCTGGTACTGCCTGTAGCAGTCTTTGATAAGATACTGGCCTTCCAGCATCTCGTTCTGTACGGCGATACCGATGTCCTTCCTAACAGTCTGGAGGAACACAAAGCCCTGGTACAGGAAGAAGACGGTCACCGTTGCGTTCAGGAGGATCTGCAGGTAAGTCGAGATCAGGTATGGTGTTCGCAAGGCTGGTCCCTGTGAGGAGGAGGATGCGGCGGTGGAGTGGGAGGCACTTGCTGGTTGCTGGGTGACGCCGCCAGAGTTGTGGTGGAAGTTTTGAATGTAGTTGTTGATGAATATCGGTTGTCGCTGGTGTAACTGGCCGAGCTGCTGGCCAAGCGCCATCTGCGCGCCTCTGTACTGGTCCACGGCAGTGCTTGACTTGTTTCCGTCAGCAGTTGACAGGCATACGATTTCTTCGTCGTCATCCGGCTCTTCAACTGTAAGCTCTGACAAATCTGCAGATTTGTCAGCTTCTAGAGGCTCGGCGCTAGCCAATTTACTGGCGAATTTACTCTTAGCGCCAACTGTCTTTTTGGTAGGCAACTCGGTCCTACCTGAGGCCACGCGGTAGCCCAGCTTAGTCGGATCGAGGAATATCTTGTAGTCTGATACATCTGGCTTGTTTTTAGCCTCTGAGGACTCGGGAACCTCTGGGCCGTCGTACGAAACCGGGCTCTCGTCAGATACAGGCTCAGTCATTTCAATGTCATTTTCTATAGTGGAATCGACAGGTGCCTGTTGATCCATGCTGATATCGGCCATGGAAACATCTTCAGGTTCATCCTCCAGCGTTAGTTTATCGAACAAGTCGCATCGGGTGTCGCATTTGTCGCTCAAACTCAGGTGCTGGATGTCCATTACGAATGTAGAGCTGACAGATGGGGTCTATAATACACAATGTGAGCGGTCTGACAAAAAAGAAAAAAAAAAAGAAAAGCGCGCGCTTAAAGTTTTTATGAAAAATATTACTGGGATTCTAGCTGGACAGTGAGTAAGTAGGCTTTCGTCATGGGCACATCGAAGAGACATAGAAAGGAGAAGAAGAAGGACTTTGCGAAAAAGAAGCTGAAGGTCGGTAAGACCGGCCAGAAGAAAGATAACTACACGGACACCTCTTTCCGGGCGAAGAGCATCACCCTCAACCAGAAACGGACTCTCGGAGGAGTTAGTGATGAGAGTGAGCAGCTCCGCAAGAAGCTGTCGATTCTGCGGAAGCCAACGCAGAATCTGAACAGTAGAAAGGAGATCATGACTGAGCTGCTTGAATCGCTGCCAAAGAAGTATGACGCCATGGGTTCAGACATCGAGGAGGTGATGAAAGTGAGCAAGATTCTTCTCTTGGACCGGAGTAAGAAGATTAGAGAGATGAACAGAGACATGATGAAGTGGCTCGTCGAGGAAGGAAAGCTTTCGCTGATTGAACTGCACTTGGAGAACTACCTGCTCTTTATCAATAGTGGTATGACCCACTTGAGTCCTGCCGTCCGTGAGGACAGCATCAAGGCTCTCAGTATTCTGCTGTCTAACAGAGAGCTCTCGCAGCTGATTGTGGAGACAAATTGGTACAAGCTTCTCAAGAACTACATGATCCTCATGAACTGGAATGGAAACGACGGCGAGGGTAAGATGGTTGTCAGAGAGGACTCTACGCAGCTGGAGCATAAGAATCTAGGCCGGAAGCGTGTGGAGGAGCTGGACGTGCTGCAGAAACTGATCCGCGAAGGATGCTTCGAGAGCGCCGAGGATGCTGAGAACGTTGCGCCATGGATGGTCAACGTGCAGGTGCATCCAAGCACAAAGAACTACATGATCAGCGGGAAGCCGAACTGCTACGGCTCGCTGAAGCTGTGGGGAACTGGCTTTGGAGACCTCGACGAGGCCTCGACGGACGACGTCGCAAACCGTCAGAAGGTGCTCCTCGAAGGATTCGGCAAGCAGCTGAAGGAGGGTCTCACGGAACTTGTGAAGGAGGAGGGAAAGGTGGGCAACATCGCCAAGGCCACCTTGAACGACTTGGAGTCGCTCGAATAACTCTTTACTAATGCAAAATCTATTGTCTATTATACTGGAGGAGTGTAGTTTGCATCGTCGTCATCCTCTTCGGCGGCTGCCTGTATCTCTAACTTCTTGGCACTGACCTCCTCTGGCTCGGTGTCTGAACTGCTGTCGCTCTCACTATCACTGTCACTCTGACTCTCACTATCACTCCCGCTCTCACTCTCGCTCTCGCTTCCACTGCTGCTGTCCGAACCGGTGTCACTGCTTTCCTCCTCTCCCAATGCAACGACTCTCTTTCCCTCGACGTCTCCTAGTGGGCCCTCGCTCACATAGACCGTCGGGAACTCTATCAGTACTTTCCCGTCCAGCACCTTCGACAGAACAGAGTCTGGAGCAATCTCCACGAGCTTGTCTCTTCTGTCCTCAGACGAAGTATAGTAGTGGAAGCCTTCCTTTGTTTCCTCCTCGGGCTTCTCCAACGTCCGGCTGAACCGCTTGTATGGTACAAGGTCGCCAATCTGCTCTCTCTCGTCGTTCTTCGGCCCCACAAACCGGTCGAGTTCTTGCAAGGTTGGTCCGACAAGCAGCCACTCTATTGTCCACACAAAGGAGCCGCGCTGCTTGTCGAAGCAGGACTTATTCTGTAGCTTGCGGCTCATTCCGATGGGCAGCAGCTTCACCTTGGCACCTCGCCGCACCATCATGTTCTCCTCGTCGTCTATTCTGTGCACCCGCTTAACGGCAGGCCCGCCGTTCCGGTTGTGCTGGTTGCGCCGCCGCATGTTTGCATTGTACCGTGCATTCGAGCCAATGATCTTGTTCGACCGCATGTCTCCCTTGGCCACTTTGATGGCTCGGTCGACTTTGATCAGGAAGTTATAGTCCCTCTGGACCTCGGTCTCTCCGATTTTGTCCTTGGTGAGATACTCGGTCTTGTTGAGGCTGGCGCTGCTCTTTCCCTCACACTTTTGGTCCGATTTATGCTTTTTAAAGCAGTTTAGTGAGCATGTTGCGAAATTGCAGGCCGGACACCTGTATTTGGCATCGTTTTGCCCGCAAGACTGGCAGAGAACCAGCAGT
>JADIOY010000262.1:0-12203 GCA_018344475.1 Xiuguozyma silvatica | reverse complement strand
AAAAAAAAAAAAAAAAAAAACCAGCCCAAAACCCCGACCTTTTTCGGCCTTTTTTTGCCAAGCCAAGTCAGATCTGCGAGAGGGTCCTTATAGGCATTCTCGATAGGTAGAGGCATCTCTTTTTAAGCGCCGAGTCCGCCTTTTACCAGTGATTTGTCGGGGAAATCAACGGGGAAAATGTGCGGAATATTGTGCCATTACAAGGAGGGCGCTAGGTTCAACGCTGGTGATGGATCCTCGTCGTCCCAAATCTTCCAGTCGATGGTCCCCGCTATCTTAGAGAGAGGATCTGACTACTCCGAATACTATGCCATTGACGGTCCTGTAGAGATGTTCTCGTCTGTTCTGTCGCTGCGGCAGCCTTTGACGAGGCAGCCGATGCGTGAAACTTCAAGTCGGTTTGTTCTCCAGTTCAATGGCGAGCTCTACAACCGCGAAACTCTCCACTCGAACGACACCAGGGCCCTGTACGAACGGCTCGTCGCTAACGGCGGTGACGTTGTCCGTACAATTGCTGCACTTGACGGCGAGTTTGCGTACTGCATCACAGACACCAAGTCGCTTGATATCTACTTCGGCAAGGACCCGTTTGGCAAGCGCTCGCTGATGTACAAGGACACTGGCGATGGAGAGCTGTACGTCAGCAGCTGTCCTCCGCAGGGTGATGTGGAGCTTAGAGACGGGTTCGAGGAGTGCAAGCCCGGGAGAGTGTACAAGTACGACGGACGCTGTGTTACTGAAGAGATCTACCACGCACCATTTCAGGTGAGCGGCTCTGTCGCCGATCTGGGTGGTGCGGAAGAGGCAGAGCTTGTCACGGTGCTGCAGTCGAAGCTAGAGGCGGCTCTCGAGAAGCGGATTGAGACCATCTTCCCTGTGCACCCTGAGAGCGACGGGTCGTCTTCCGAAGGCTCTTCTTTGGCCGTGCTGTTCAGTGGAGGCATTGACTGTACGATTCTGGCGGCTCTGGCAGCTTCGAAGCTCCAGAGGCCGATCGATCTGCTGAACGTCTCGTTCTCGAATCCTCGTGCGAAGCTCGACCCGTCCCAGACACCCGACAGGAAGCTGGCCGTCAAGTGCTGTGAGCAACTGACGCAGAAGTACGGTCCTCTGTTCAACCTCGTCGAAGTTGACGTCCCGTACGAGGAGTATATTGCACACAAGAAGCGGGTCGTCGATCTGATCTACCCGAACGACACCGCCATGGACCTCTCGATCGCGATCGCTTTCTACTTTGCCGCAGGCGGCTGCGGACACCTGGCGAGCGATGGCAGGGTGGCGTACCAGTCCAAGCACAAGGTTCTTCTATCTGGTCTGGGTGCCGACGAACTGTTTGGTGGTTACACCCGGCATGAGAAGATCTACACTGCTGTGTCGAATCAGCGCAGGCGGGTCATCCAGGGGAAGCCGCCCAAGGACACGACGGTCTACGACGTCAGCACTCTGCCCGCACAGCTCAGAGATGAGCTGCAGGAGGATCTCTCGCGGCTGTGGATTAGGAACCTTGCTCGTGACGATAAGGTGATCTCGTGCTGGTCGAAGGAGGCACGGTATGCGTACCTGGACGACAAGTTCGCCGAGTTCGTTGCCACGGAGGTCCCACTCAACTATAAGCTGCGCTACGACCCAGAGACGGGTGGCATCACGCGCAAGTACATTCTGCGGCGGCTGGCGCTGCGTCTGGGGCTGGACTGGGTCGCCGAGGAGCCGAAGCGGGCGATCCAGTTCGGCGCCAAGAGCGCCAAGATGGAGGTGGGCACAAGGAAGGCCCGGGGTACGGACAAGATCGATCTATAAGAATGCATTACTAATGGTACACAACGACGAACTCTTCGTCCGCCTTCGGGTCGCCGAGCCGGATGCGGTCGCCGTCGCGCAGCTCGACGTACCTCTTGGCGGGCACTTTGACGGGCTCCTCCTCGGCGTCGCTCGCAAGGAAGGTGCCGTTGGTGGACCCAAGGTCCAGCACGTACACTTTGGTCTGCCGACGGGACCGCTCCCGCGCTTGGAACACAAGGTGGCACTTCGAGGCGAGCCCGGCGTCTACTTCTACGTCACATTGGCTTTTGCCGCTGCTCCTCCTTCCCACTGTTACACACTCTCTCCCCTGCAACGGGACCTCCAGCTCAACGTTCTTGGCGAAGCGGAAGAGGTGGAACGAGAGGGGGAAGTTAGTGGAGTCCGGGGGAACTGAGTATCCATACAAGTCAGGCTTGCTGTTCTGGCCATTCTTGCCCTCCATCAGCACCCCCGACGGCTCCATCACGACGGGAACCCGCTTCCTTGCTGGATCCATGATGATAGAATGAAAGAGTCGTGTGCGTGCTAAAAAAAAAAAAGAGTAGAGCCTAGAGCCTATTAGTATTCTCACCTGGCAGGCCAGTGACAAGGCGGGAGAAAATCCTCAGTGTGTAAATTATCACCAAAAATCTCGTTGGCTAAAATTTTCATTTTCCCCTATTGGACAGTACAAATTAGCGTCATGGGATCGTATCCAGTCTACTTCAAGGAGCCAGTCCGGTGGCTCCGGTGGTGCGCATACAACAAGCCTCACCTGTTCTACTCGGGCTGCATTGGCCTGATCGGCCCGCTCTGCATCTTCGCCGTCGCTCCGCTCAGAAAGAGATTCCTGTACGAGAACGCCGCTCCTTTGCCGCTCAACGGCTACCCGGTGCCTAACAGAGAGCGTGTCGCCCTGACGGGCTACGACGACGAGGAGTAAGAGCCTTGCGCTAGCGTCACAACGGTGTATTTATTTATTTATTCAACATGATCTACGGATAGAGAGGCAGTAGAGAGTAGTTTTAATGGGGGTTGGTGTGATAATCTTGCAAGTATGTACAGTTTATTTCTTGATGGGCAGCACCCTTTACCACTTGTACCATCCGGGCGACTGGCCTCTCAGCACCGAGGCCGTCAGGAAGCTCTTGGCGGAGCCCTTGCGCTCCGCCTTGACCTTGGCCTCGTACGCGAGCCGCTTTTTGGTCTGCTCCGTCTTGAGCAGGAACCGCACGCTGACGTAGCGGTGGCGGATCACGCCGTGGCGGCCACGGCCCTTCCACTCTGGGCGGCGCAGCGGCGAGCCGTCCGTGTGCACCCACGACTCGGCCACGTAGACCTGGTCCGGGTCGTACTGCATCGTCTCGGCGTCCTCGAGGCCCCGCTCGAGCATCTCCGCGAGGTCCCGCGACACCTGCTTCGGCATGAAGTGCAGCTGTGTGATGGCCTTCTTGAGCGGCAGGCCCTTCAGTGCGCGCAGCACCGGGTTCGTCTTCTTGACCGACGACTTGATGCGCCACGACCGCAGGAAGATCGACGGCTCCAGTGCCTCGATCTCCTCCCTCGACAGCTTCAGGCTATACTCGCTGCCATCTGCCAGCGTGACCTTCTCCTTGTTCTTGAAGAACCCGTTCTTGGCCACGTTGTCCAGGTAGATCCGTCTCTTGAGCGGCGACAGCAGGCTGTTCACCGTCTTGTACGGCTTCGGGTTCAGGTACCACTGCAGCTTCTTGTCGTCTTCTGGCTCCACATACTTCACCTGCTGCTGGTCCGGGTCCGTTGGATCCGTGTCGCTGGCTTTGGCAGCCCGCTCGGCGTTCGCAGCGGCGACCATCCGCTTCGACTTGGAGCTCACCAGGGAGTCGTTGTTCCGTTTCTGGTGCTTGACGTCCTGCGACAGCGAGCCCAGAAGCGAGCCGGTCTCCTCCTCGTCAGTCTTGGTGGCAAGGCCTCTAATTCCAAGGTAACTTCTGGCCGGTAGCACCGTCGGCCGGGCAATATTCGTCACGAGTCGCAGCCTGGAAAGCATCGTCTTGGCTCGTCGGTTGGGTCTCGAGTGAAAAATTCAGCGTGGAAAAAATTTAAAGATTTTTCACCCACAACCTGGGGGGAACTTGGGGAACTTGGGGGAGAACTTGAGAACAGGGCTGTGTAATGTCCTACCAACTGGTGTGATGAGCGTCTGGTCACACATATTTGGCTCCCTTGGCTCCCTTGGCTCCCTTGGCTTCCTTCCAGATCGTTCCAGTTGCTAACTTCGATCTTGCAGACAACGGGATGTGATTCCTCCCGGATGTCCCGATACCTCCCTGCCTACCTCTGTGGCTTCTAATCTGTCAAGTCCCCAATAGTATTATTCGGCGCCGGTTGGTCATCTCTTATAATTTATCAAGCCATTTCCGGCCTATCGACGACCTAGCCACAGTAGAACACTGCACCGCATACTATCTTTGATTCCTAATAGCCTTCATTCCCTTCACACAACTCCTCTTCCTCCTCCTCTTCCTCCTCCCCTTCCCCTTTCGGAACAATCCCACTTCCTACTTCCCCTCCCCGTTCTGTTTTTTTTTATAGCAGCCATCGCAGCAGTCCCACCAGCCCATCACCAGCCCACATCCGTGCTCTTGCTAAGCCGCAATTTTCTGCCCTTGCTGTGACATCCGCTACCCGAACAGTCCGACCTCCAGGCACACCCGGCGCCCCCCGCCTCGATTCCAGAGCCCCCCGTCACACCCAATTTGCAATTATATAGCGCCAGAGGATTCCATTTGGAAACTCTGACTAACCCCGGATTTTAATAGGCGCTTATCTCTAATTTAATCCGTTTGTCATCGCTATGGGACTCGTCTACTGCGACCATTACCAGTCCCAGACTGAGCCTAGCCTGAGCACCCGCCGCTCCTCGCACGGCTCTACCACTTCCACGGGTTCCGCAAGCACCGGGGACCGCCGCTCCTCCAGGTTCTCCTCCTTCTCATCGCTCGCCACTTCCCCGGAACCCACTTTCAGCTTCTTCGTCAAGGGGAACAGCCTCATCCAGTCGACCGACCACACCGTCCTCCGCTGCAAGCACTGCCACTCTCACATCTGCGCAAACAACCTCATCATCTCCAACAACTTCAACGGAAACTATGGCCCCGCACTCTTCGTCTCCTCCGTGCTCAACGTCCGCCCTGACGAAAATGTCGAGTCCCGGAAAATGTTCACCGGCCGTTACCGGGTCAAGACCATTTACTGCCGCCAGTGCGATGTCAACCTCGGCTGGGAGTACCTCTACAGCGAGGAGGAGGGCGAAAAGTATAAGGAGGGCAAGTACGTCGTCGAGCTCTCCTGCCTCGAGCAGGCTGACAGCTAGTCGGCTAGCCTAGCCGGCTAGGCTCGCATTATATAGGGACGGACGGAGTCCCTATATGTACTGCCTAATTAGGAAAAATTACGGCTGGCCATCTCAGGTTTGATGGTCACCATTCGGGTTGGGAAGCCTCGGTGAGGCAAAGGTAACGTAGGTAAGGTATATAGCTGTCTATATGGTAATCGGTAATACGCATTTGTTATGTTGAAGTGAAGGTTCGTTTCCTGTATATATATCATTAAAAGAGTGTGTGTCCCTGGGTTATTTTTTTTTTCCAATTGTTGTGGGGAGACCCCTAAAGAGAGCAAGGGGCCCCCCCCCCCCCCCGCGCGCTTAGAGGTTGCTCAGACGGCCACTGCCCGAACTCAGGTCATCTGTGTCGATGTCGTCACTGCTGTACTCGCTCGACGACGCCAGACTATGTGCACCGGATCCGAAGACACCGCCGTAACTTTGGTCAGCCTGTTTGCTGCGGATCCGGCCGTCCTCGAACATCACCGACGATAGAGTGTCTGCAACTTCTCCCGTCTTCGTCTTACTCACACTGAAGTTCTTTCTCGGCCGCGGTGGCGGTGGAGCAACCTTTGAGGCTGCAGCACCTTGCACGCTGTTCCGGAACGACGTGATGTTAGAGGACAGAGTGTCGTACCGGGTTGGCACGTTCGAGTTGGCGCTTCTAGGCGTTCCAAACGCACTGAACGCCCCAGCTCCAGCCGCATCGTGAGTAGCTCCCGAGCTACTCATCAGCTCCGACTGGCTCGTCTGAGAAGAGCCCGACTCCTCGTACAACACGTTCATCGTACGCTGAGGAGACTCCTTGAAGGGGACGGCACGAACGGCCTGCGAGCCGGTGCCAACGCCTGCGCCGAGGCCTGAATCGGCTCCAGCTCCAGCTCCAACGCCTGCACCGAGACCAGAGCCTCCGGTGGTCGTGGCAGCACTGCCGTACTCCTTCTCCTTCGGAACGTACTCGTGCTTCCGGTCGACGGAGAACGTGCCGTAGTCGCACTTGTAGCTGTTCTTGCGTTTCCGGCGCAGCATGATGAGAGCGATCGACGCGAGCAGGACGGCCAGTACCGAGCCGACCGCGATTCCCGCGATGGAACCGCTCGAGAGCCGGTGCGCGTGCTTGAGCGCGTCAGGCAGGTATCCGTAGTGTGCGGCCTTGAAGCTGTCCAGATCTGTTGTCATTGGCGCGAGCGAGGCCGTCGAACCGACAGCTATCGACGTCGTCACAAAGTGCGGCACACCTGTCGTAAAAGTGGTGTCGGCATCCGTCACAACGTACACCTGGGTCAGCGAGCCCGTGAACAACGTTGTTCCGGTCGTCGTCGTCGTCGTGGCCCAGTAGGCCGCAGTGTAGTCCGAACTCGAGTCGTCCGTCGAGCTCTCCGTCTCTTCCGTGGCAGAGTGCTGCGTCTCAGAGCTCTGATCTACGGTCGTCGTCGCCGAGTCCGCCGTCGCCGAGTCCATCGTCGACGAGTGCGTTGTCGCCGAGTGAGTCTTCTTGGTGGTGGTCTTTCCAGCCGTCGTCTTCGTCGTCTTGGACGTTTTCATCGCGGCCAAAACGGTGCTGTTTGTCAGCACCGAAGAGCTGTACGAGGAGCTCTCCGCAGCGGACTGCGACAACAAGGTACCCGAACTCGAGTCAAACGTCGACACCGACGCCGACTTCGACGTCAGCAGCGTGCTGCTGAGGGCCTGCGATGGCCCGGCGGTGTCCGTCGTCTCGCTGTATGTGTCTGTCGAACTCTCGAAACTTACCGAGCTGTCCGTCGTGTTTACGGAAATCGAGTAGCCCAAGGAGTTGCTTGAGGCACCTTGTGAAGCCGTAGAATCCGTTTCCGAGGTCGCCTCGGGCGTAGAGCCGCCCATTGAGGCGCTAGCAGCCTCCGAAGAGGTGCCGTCGTATGAAACTGTTGTCACCGCGTTAGAGTTGATGGTGGTGTCAGAGGACGTCGCGTTCGCTCCGTATGCCACCGACATTAGGTACACCTGTGCGTTTGTGGGTGACGGGTTGTTCTGGGGCGTGTAGCAGATCCAGAAGCTCTGCAGTTGATAAATAAAAGACGGTGGTGTTCCCGGTGAAAAACAAGCCTTAGGTTGGGGAAGAAGGGGAAAAAAAAAAAGGGATGGGCAGTGCAGTGTACTAATAATAGTTTGACCCATAACGTGGTATTTGTTGCGTGTGTAGGGTTTTTTCAGGTCAAAAATAGAAGCAACGTCGGGCTGTGAAGGGCGGCGGGGGCATTCGGGGCATGCGGGTCGGGCTAGCCCCGGGGGGCCTGGCCTGCTGAGTAAAGTGGTGGGCTAATTGGCAGGAGAGTAGCTGTGGGGGAGCCAGTAAATGTGGCACAGAGTGAGGAGCGTGAGGGCTTAGGTCCTGGTTCAGGTTCGGGTTTGGGTCTTCGGGGAGTCTGCCGGAATGAACCGGCCCGAATCTGGGCTCGGCCTCCTTAATGGCAAGCTCATACCTGTTTGTTCCATCGAAAAGCTGTACCACCCACCCCTTTCTTTCCTTGCTACTGTCACTACGTGGTGGTAGTTGTGTCCATCTTTTTTCCTTTCACGCGTATCAGTGCCGTAGTGCGTGTGTTCCCCGCCTTCTCGTGCACCGCCCGGCTCTGCCCGCCGCTCGCCCAGCACCCCGCTCCGTTAAGTATAGTAACAGGGCTATGTAAGGCTTGGCACTGCTGGCCCGGGCTAGGCTGGTAGGGGATAGTAATGGATGGTATGGGCTTGTAGGGGGATGTTAGGGACCCGTATGGCAGACTGTCGACCTGCCAGCGTTGCTCCCGGTATTATCTTCTTTACCATTGTTTCCAATTATAGAGCTATGCTACAGCCGCATGCCTCCTCCAGAGCAGCCAACTGCCGCTCTGCCTCCAGTGCACTCGCAGCGGCAGTGCCAGTGCTTTTAGCCGCCCGTGCGTCCAGTATGTGCCGAAGGTCCCCCGCGAGTGGCTCCTCCACGCATTCCAGGCCCTTCGTGGCGATCAGCATGCACGCTGCCCCGTACTCCCGCTCGTGCTGCGGGTTCTTGCGCAGCCAGTAGTCCAGCATAGCCCCGATCTCGTACTGCCGGTACCCATTCTCGAGCTGGGTTGCAGCCAGGATAGCGAATTTTACCCGATTGAACTGTCTCGGATCCTTGTGCTCGTAGTACTCCTTCAGCACTAAAATGCTCTTGGTGATTGGCCACGACTCGCTAGGGAGCGTCTCCTTGACTTCCTCGTAAGCCTCCAGCAGGTGCTCGCAGTCCGGCGGACCTGCAGTCGTGCCGACCGCCTCGTCGTAGAGAATGTCCTTCTGGTGCTCGGTGGCTCCGTCACACAGCGCGTCCAGCAGCATTCTGTAGCAATGGGCGGTGGCACCGGTGTCCAGCCAGGTCGAACAGTGCTTGCAGAGCTGGCTATCGACTGGAACCATCATCATCTGCTCCTCATTGTACAGCTGTTTGATGTCTTTGAACCCATTGTTCGTGGCTCCACATCCCGCACACTTGACACCGAGCCACCTGTCGGTCTCACTCTGGCAGAGCGAACACTCGCAGCGGAAGAAGAAGTTCTCAAAGAGGAACCGCTGTCTGAACTCAGTAGGCAGTGAGACGGCACAGTAGTTGACAAACATTTCCTCTCCTTGGCTGATGTCCCTGGTGGCCACAAGCGCCACCTCCTTGCCCTCTCTCCACTTGAGCGTGCAGTTTCTCTCGCAAGAGTGGTTGATGAGAGCAAAGATCGGGTCGAACATCAGGCCAATAGCGTCACCGTAGCAGTTCTGCATGGCAGCACAGTTGATCAATACCAGGAAGATCGTCTTGAAGAGACCGTTCATGCCCAAAAACGGCATTGCCTCCTTCAGGGCCACCCCGTAGTCGTACTTGACACGGTTGAACAGCTCCTCGTGGGTGTCGTCGTGCTCCTCCTCCTCCGCACTTCTTCCAACAAACCAGTCAGTGAATTTATCGTAGTGGCTGCTTAGGTTGCGGCAGATGGCGAGCATCTCTTCGTCCTCCCTGATCTTGAGAAGGATTCTCATCGTGGTGCCCAAAACCAAATCCTGGATTCCACAGATGTGCTGCTCGGAGTCTGCCTCCATGCACTGCGGGGTACAGTATCTCTTGCCACACCGGCACAGACCACCTCCGTCCATCAGGCAGAGACAGTTCGAGCAGCTATCGATTCCGCCAGCCACGTTCTGGACGAGTGGGACGAAGGTCCAGATGGTTTCCCCTTTGAGGAAATCCTTCTTGGCAAAGAGACCCCGGGCGCCATTGTCAGCCTCTGGGGCATTGTGCAACTCCAGTAAGGCGTTGGACCTGTTGAAGTAGCCCGTAACTATCTCATTGAAGGTGGTGGAGTCGGTTTTCTCTAGAATTAGGGCCGTGTTAATGTCTGACATGGTTGGGCGCTTAAAGAGTATATGGTAAGAAGGGGGAGGCAGGAATTCTACCGGGAGTTCGTCTGATAAATAATTTTATATTTTGATGCTAATCAATGCAAAGTATGTGTGTGTGTGTATGTATGTGTGAATGTGTGTGTGTGTATGTGAGTAGCCGCAACCGTAGATATAGCTAGAAGGGTATGCACTAGCTCTCTGGATTCTTCATGATTGCCTCAAGAATCCGCCAAGAGCTGCCATGAGGTTAAAGAACTCGGTCATCCAGCAGTTGATCTTCCACCAGACGGACAGGCCGGCCGAGCCAGAGTCGGCAGTCTGGCGCATGATGGCGCTAAGCAGCGAGTTGCTGCACAGCAGAAACTCGCGCGGAGTTAGCTGTGGAACCCGCTGTGGGATGGTGGCCAGGAGAGCACTCCAAGTCTGGATCACAGTACTGCCGGCCATGATATCGCCGGTATCGATGGCTTCGAAGTCGCTCAGTAGAGCGGTGATGTCGTTCTTGAGGATCCGGGTGAGCGTAGGTTTGCAAGCACGTGGGAGAAGGATGTCGTGCTGGACGAGCTGCTCGATGTCGACCTTTGAGGTCCAGTCGTGCAAGAGGTGGCGTCTAACTTGAGGGTCTGTCATGTCCTGTGCCAGGGCAGCGGCCCGGGAAGTGACTCTGGAGATACCGTGGAGGAACTCGACGAACTTGTCCATCGTCTCGAACCGTGTGTCCTTGATGAACTCAGGTAGCTGCATGCACTGGGAGCTGGTGAGAAGATGGGACTCGAGGTTGTTGATCTGGACGCGAACGGACTCAGGTACGTTCTGGAAGGCGACTTTCGAGAGCAGAGTAGCACAGGACTGGTAGAGCTCCATGTCGCACTTGCGGACGAAGTTGGACACCTCTATTGGGTGCTGCTCGACGTAGGTGAAGATCTCTGGCGGGATCTGGAACTGGGTCATCTCGTCGAACAAAGTCTTGACCTTCATGAACCGGAGGTTCTGGAAGACGGAGGCTGAGAGCGCGACGTACTCTGCGGCAAAGAGGCGGAACATTGGGTCGACGTCGCCACGCAGGTACGACTCCGGGGAGGGCGAGAACTGAGGAATCTGGACGGGGATCTCGAACGAGAGCGCACACTCGGCATCCTGGAGAGGAGCGTCCTGGAGACCTTGCTGGATTCCCTGCTGGAAGCCCTGCTGGACTCCCTGCTGGAGCCCTTGGAGAGTGTCCTGGGACGGGACGGTGGTTATGGGGATCGATGCAGAAGGGGTGGCTGTGAGGGATGCAGATTGTGGGGTGGTGGAGGCAGACTGGGAGTTGCCGGGAGAAACGAAGTCAAGTTCCTTGCTGTCACCAAGGAGCTTGATACCGCAGTAGTGGTAGCGGCTGGAGCCTCTGATGCCGAGCCGGCGGGCCTTGACGTGCGGGAACAGCAGGCGGACGAGCTTGCCGAAGGACGCATTGCACATGGGCTGGATGCCGTTCTCGCGGCAGATGGCAGCGTACCGGTTGTAGATGTGGTTGCGCGGGCAGACGGCGTTGTCCTTTGGCTGAACGAAGCGCATCAGCATGACGAGCGCAAACACCTGGTGGCTGCGCTTCTTGTCGGACTCGGCCTGCTTGACGTCCTTGGGCTTGACGTCCTGAGGGTCCTTCTCCTGCTGCTTGATGCGGACGAGACGGTCGGCGACGCGGACCGAGTTGGCGAGCTCCTCGAAGGTGGAGTTCCACTCCTGCTCGGCCAGCTGGACAAGCCGGCGGTCGTTCGGGCCGACCTTGGCGGCGGGGCTGCCAACGCTGCTTGCGATGCCGCCAGTGCCGGAAATGCTGCCTGAGGCGGCGCTGTTGACCGAACGCTGGCGCTTGTGCTGACGGAGGTCCTCGGATGAAACCGAGGAGGCGATCGTCGAGTCGACGGAGAGCGTCGGCGTGTGCGAGGAGGCCGTGGAGGCCATTGGCGAATCCGGGTCTGGTTTCACATAGTAATCCACGTTGGTGTAGTAGTTCTGGTACCGGTCGCCGGAGTAGCGCTGCGGGGCCGAGTAGACCGGTCGGCTAGAGTCCTGGTCGACTGAGCCAAAGGTCTGTGGGAGCTCCGACATGCTGGCTGCCGGGAATCTATTGCTGTGCGTGTTAGAAGCGGGACGGATCTTGGGGGAAATCCGGCTGGGTAGGGGGGGTGGGTTGGAGTCTCTCCTACTAAAAAAAAAATAGGGGCTTGAATTTAAAGGGGCCAGTGGTAGAGTGGCAAAAGGAGGTGGTGTGTTTGGGGCTGTTTTCTGGGTTGCCGTGGGTCTCTGAACAGAAGGATATGAAGTTAAGTCGTCTATGTTGGTATCGGACCTAGATTCGAATCGATTGTGTCTCTCCGTGGCTTTCTGATGCCGTCAAACTGAGTGCCTTTGAATCGTCCCAACCTCTTCAAAAAAGTGAGCTTGGGAGGAAGAAAAAAAGCTGGGCGCCTGGAAAAAAAAATATCTCCAAGCCAGCAGCCGTCGTCCCTCCAGAGGAGGAGGGGGACTAAATTTTCAGCTCGTTCTCGTTATTCTTTTTTTTTGCTCTGATCGATTGGATCTCGAGCGCTCCCTTCTCTGTGCTGCGTGCGCGCGCGAGGACGATACATACGGCCGCAGAAAATGAGGGTTCGGGGAAACTAAAAAAAAAAAAAAAAAAAAAAAAAAA
>JADIOY010000261.1:0-12404 GCA_018344475.1 Xiuguozyma silvatica | reverse complement strand
ACTGCTGCATTGCCCATGCAGGACCCAATCAAGCTTTCCATGCTCATCAATGCTGACGAGCACAGGTCCACGCTTGTCCGTCCCCACGAGTCCCTCTGCGAAGACCCCAAGCACAAAAAACGGGGCCGCAAGAAGACCCTCCCTGGGCCTCCCTATGTATGTAGCTTCCCAGGCTGCCGGAAGGAGTTCCAGCGCTCGGAGCATCTCTCCCGGCACCAGCTCAACCACAACCCGAAGAAGATCTACCGGTGCACTGAACCGGACTGCCGGAAGACGTTCGTGCGCCATGACTTGCTCGTCCGCCATCTCAAGCGCCATGCCAACAAGCGCCAGAGGACCTCGGCCGACTCGGATGGATCGGTCACTCCACAGCCTGGATCCGGCGACCGCGGCGCCAGGATCTCGAGCGTGCTGAACCCAGGGCCGCCAGTCCATCAGAATGGTGGTGCAGGCCCCTCTTCTGCCTCTGCCTCTGCATCTGCCTCTGCCGCCTCCTCCAGGTTCACCTCGGCCACACAGATCATCCAGCAGCACAACCAGCTCCCCGAGGACAACCAGATGAACCTGTTCGGCCAGGCGCCAAACTTGCTCAGCTGGCTGTTCAACGAGCCGCTGCAGATCAACGCCAATGTTCAGTCCCAGCACTCCACACAGCCCGAGCCGACGCTGCAACCGGGCGGAAGCGTGAACCAGCCGGAGGCCGAGGGTCCTGAGAGGGTGGACGAGTCACAGCCCGAGCAGCAGCGGCAGGACACGGTTTCAGAGAATCCTGTGGCCAGTCCTTCAGTTGCGCAACAGCCTCCTCCCCAGCAGCAGCAGCAGCAGCAGCAGCAGCAGCAGCAGCAGCAACAACAACAACAACCTCAGCAGCAGCAGCCTGCCAGACCCGCCCAGCCTGTCCTCGCAGCCGACCCGAACGACTTTCTGACTGGCCTCAACGAGTTCCAGATGAACAACGGTGGCCAGAGCTTCTTCATCCTGGACGGATTCGACCACTTCTCACCCTACTATCCTTCTTCAGAGAACAGCCAGCAGTCTACCGGCCAGCAGCAGCAGCAGCCCGACGATGCCCCACTCGCTGCTGCCGCCGCAGCTAACGGAGACAGTGTCGTGCCGGCGCTTGGCTCTACGAGCATCCCGCCGACACCTAATCCGTCTCAGCAGCCTCACATGCGCTCGACTGGCCCAAGCACGCTGGAGGCCAACATCCAGACTGAGAACAAGGTTATCTACCGTTTAACTGATGCCAAGTTGGACGAGTTTGCACGCCTGATCCCTGAAATCGAGAACCACCCTGATTTCACTCGCATCAAGCTCGAGAAGTGCCTCCGCATGTACTGGAGCTTCTTCCACCCGCGGTTCCCAATGCTGCACAGGCCCTCCTTTGACGCCAGCGAGACCCCGCCGCTCCAACTGCTGGCCATGATCGTCCTCGGTATCAAGCTTGCCCAGTGTGTTGACGACGTCACCTGCCCAGCGGACGAGCGTTTCGCTTCTCCGAAGGAGCTCGCAGACAAGATCGCTTTGCCCCTCCGGTGGCTGATCTTCGCATCGCCTCAGTTTCAGCCTCCTGCCAAGATCTGGATCATCCAGTCCTTGCTGATGCTAGAGTTCTACGAGAAGAACTGCACGACAAGGCAGCTGCACGAGAGAGCTCACTTGCACCACGGCACCACCATCCAGTTGCTGCGCCGCTCGCCTACTCTCGGTGGTACCCTTCACAAGGTCAGCGCCGGCGACGACTCCGATAACTGGTTCAAGTGGATCGAGATCGAGTCCATGAAGCGTGCAACCTTCATGTGCTTCTACATGGATGCCATCGACGCCATCTCGTTCGGTCACCAGATGCTTATCTACGCTCACCAGATTCAGATGACGATGCCCGTCCAGGACGACGTCTGGGAGGCCAATCTGCGCAACTTCCACTCCGCTTTCAAGAAGTGCAAGAGGCCGCAGCCGTTCCTGCTTGTCCTGAAGAACATCCTGAACGGTCTGCCGACGAGAACAAACTCGTTCGGTAAGAAGGTGCTCCTCGCCGGATTGTCGGCTATCATGTTCCAGATCCAGCAGCGTGACTTGCAGCTCATGTTTGGACTCGACAAGTTTGGCATGTCTGGCACTGTCAGCAACTGGCGGGAGCTTTTGACGGCCGCCTTTTCGATCTGGCGTAACGATGTCGGCGGCTCCTGCTGCTCATCTCGTACTGCCATCGACAACATGAGCTCGATGAACAACTCGTTGCAGTTCAGTACGAGCGACACCCGGTGCAAGTGTATCACGTACCACATGGCTCACGTCTACATGTCGATCAGTCACTACGACCTGTTCATTGTGGCTGGTGCACCTTGGAGAATGAATGTCAAGCCGTCGAGCTTATCCGAGCGCGAGCAGATCGAGAAGAGGGTGCGCGAGTGGTCGCATACCCGCCACAGTGAGATCTGCGTCGTTCAGTGCTACCTGCTGCTCTTCGAGACGTTCCTGTCGCCGCAGGACTCCTCGTACGAGTACCAGTACGACTACAACCCTGACCAGGACCTGTTCTTCAGGTCCTACGTCATCGGTATCTGCACGCTTGTGCTCTGGGTGTACATCTACTCCCGGTATGGCCCAGAAGCGTTCGCCAAGACCGAGAAGGCCGCGCTCAACCACGAGTACGAGGAGGACGGCTACCGCTACCTCAAGCGGATGCGCGACGAGTTCACGCGCCGGTCCGGTGGCGTCATGCTACACACGTGGTTCTCGAATGCCTCCGGCTCCGAATTCTACGGAAACATCGTTGACTGGGTCAACGTGCTTGACGACCTGCCCGACAAGCAGAACCTCGTGGGACTCCTGCAGCTCGTTGGCAACAAGATGGTCAACGCCGACTACACGGTCGTCAAGGAGGTCGGTAAACTGCTGATGTTCTGCCACGATAGATGCAGAGGCAACAAGGAGAGAATCCTGTCCGGCATGTACGAATAGATTTCACATATAGAATGGAATGGAAATACGGAGAGTTACGAAAATAACCGGTTTAAATTATGTGTAGAAGAAGATATGCATGGAAGTTCCAAGCCAAGCCAAAAACAGAAAGCAGGGTTCTAAGGGCCTAAGGGACCGTCGTTGTCGTGAGTGACCGCCACTCACATGCCCATCTCGGCCTGAAGCTGTCTGAGGGCCTTCTCGTCCTCGTCCTCCTCGGGTTCCTCGACCTTGCCCGTTGGCACGTCTGGGAGCTTGCTCTTGCTGACCGGGGCGGCCTGCTGCTTCTGCGGCTGGACCTTCTGCTGCGGAACGCTCTGCTGCGTGTTGGTCATCTGGTTGTCGATCTCCTCCTGTTGCAAAGCGGCGAGCTCCTCGTCGAGCTCGTCCTCGTCCACGAGGTCGTTGCCCAGTGGGCGCGAGATAGCGTCCGAGATCTCCTCCGAGATCTCCACCTGGTCGCGGATGTCGTCCATCGTCTGGTCGACCTTGTCGATGTTGAACTCGCTGTGTATCTGCTTGATGGCCGTGGCGCCCTGCTTCATGGCCTTCATCGTCTCCAGGTTCAGGTTGGCCGACTCGATGGCATTCAGCTGCGTCTCGAGCGACTCGATCTGGTTCTGTATCTTCTCCAGGTCACCTTCGAGCTTCTTCTTGCGCTTCAGCGCCACGCGGGCCACCGCCCGGTTCTTCGTGATGTTCTGCCGCACAATGGCGTCCTGCTCCTCGATCTGCTTCTCGAGATAGTCCTCCTTCTTGTTGAGCGTCGCAATGTGCTCGCGCAGCTGGACGATGACTTTCTTGGGCATCTCCTTCTTCTGCTGGCCTCCGCCGAACAGGTAGTTCCACATCTTGCTGTTGCCGTTTCTACTGGTTCTATTAACTGGGAAAAGAGAGCTCCGATCGGCCTTGATGAAGGTGCCCTTCTGTACGTTGTTGATAAGAGAAAGAAATTTTGCCCAGCAAGAAGAAAAAAGAAGGATAATTTATTAGCAAAAAGCCGCAGTAGCTGTGCGCGCACAGTAAGAGGGGGGGTGGAATTTGTTAGGGGAGTGTTAGGAGAGGCTTGGGCCGGCCATCTTACCCAGATCCTCCTTGGACATCTTGAGGGCTTCCTGGCAAAAGAACTCGAAAAAGTCGTCCTCGTCAATGTCGATGCCCTGCTGTCGGAAGTAGGCGAGGGGGTCGTCTGGAACTTCGGCGGTGGCCTTATTTACCTCGGTATCGTCCAGATCTTGGAGAATCGTAGTGGCCTTCTTCCTCAGTTCGGACTCTGTGAACTCCTGTGTAGCGTCTTGCGGCGGTGGCTCCTTCGGTGCATACTTCGTCTTGATCTGGTCAGTGTTGATCAGTTCGATCTGTAGTGGGTCGCTTTCAATGGCTGCATTGTACTTGTCGACGTCGACTGCCACAGTAGAGTGCGGGTCAGGCTTGGGACCGAAATCCTTGATACACTCTGAGAGGATCCGGCCGCGCTGTTCGGCGGTGCTGGCCTCTCTCAGGTAGAGGTGGGCAAGAGCGTTGAAGCGGACTTGGACGGCTAGCAAGTCTGTGGAAGGGCCGTCTGGGCTGCTGGTTTCACCTGAGATGGGTTCCGGCAACTGCGCCGCCGTAGCCGCCGCATTCACTGCAGCATTGCACATGTAGATGGGGCTAGCAGATATCTGTTGTAGAGTCTCCTCAGACACCGCAACTGTGTCCATAAAGAGCGCTTCCAATGCCTCCTGTGGGAACCTCCCCAGGCGGTCCCGGCGCAGGCCCTCTGTCACCCCGACGAGCGGCTCGGCCAGGAAATACGACCTGTCGAGCCAGGCAAGCGACTCGTCAAATTCAAGTGGTGGTTTCCCTTCACCGACGCTCTGCGGCACAACTTTCACCATCTGCTGGTTCACCCAGACCCGATTGTCCCAGTTCTCCTTGCCCGCCTTCTCCCCCTGGTGGTGGTGGTGGTGCTGCTGCTGCTGCTGCAGGAGGAACTCCCCGTCCTGGTTAAACATGCGGATGTACATCTCGCTGTCTCGGGAGCTGAAATTGAACAGAATGCTGCTGAGGAGCCACAGGTCGGTCTCGTATTCGCCATACACTAGTTCGCCGTATATCAGCGCCTGCCCATCGTACTCCTCGAGCAGCTGGACGGCCGGCGGCCTCACTGTCCACGGATAGTACTTAATCCAGGGGGCCAGCTCGAAGTCAAGGGCTTCCCTCAATTTCCGCAGCCTCGAGGCTTTCTCCTCTCTACTCTGGTACGGATTGATGATAAAGAGACCGAACACCAGCGTCTCCCGCTCAAACAGGTACGCGTCTCCGGCCGAGTGGCCAAAGAGCGTTGACATGATGAGGAAATGCAGAGATCCAGAAGTTTTTCAGGGGTGTCTATATAGGTTTATGCCTTGGCCTCCGTCTTGGCCTCCGTCTTGGCCTCCGTCTTGGCGGCAACTACCTCCGCCTTGGACTCAATGTTCTCCTTCTTGAGCTCTTCAGCACTTCCCATCGGCTCCAGGCTGTTTCCCTCGACGATCGTCCAGTCGATCGGCCCGTCGGAGCCGTAGTGGTCGTAGAGCCACTTGTTGCACTTGATGAAGTGCTGCGAGTCGAAGAAGCCGCGCGAGGCGCTCAGCGGCGACGGGTGCACGCTGCGCAGGAACAGGTTCTTGTCCCAGTCGATGCGGCCGATGCTCTTGACGGTTCTCTGTGCGGGCGAACCCCACGCGATCACCACGAGCCCCTCGTGGGCAGTGTCGTTCTTGTACTCGATGAGCTTCTTGATCGCTGCCGAGGTGAACTTCTCCCAGCCGTGGTTCGAGTGCGAGTTGGCGTTGTGTGCGCGCACCGTCAGGCACGTGTTGAGCAGCAAAACGCCCTCCTTGGCCCACTTGGTCAGGTCGGCCGTCTTGGGGATCTCAAACTCCGGGTAGTCCTTCTTGAGGCACTTGTAGATGTTGAGCAGAGACGGCGGGATCCGGGTCCGCGGGTCCTTCACACTGAAGGCCAGTCCGTGCGCCTGGTTGTAGTTGTGGTACGGGTCCTGTCCCACGACGAGCACTTTGACGCGGTCGATCGGTGCCAGCCGCGTCCACGAGTACACGTCCTGCTGCGGCGGGAAGATCGTCTGGGAGCTGTGCCACTCCCTCTCGAGGAACCGCTTCAGGTCCAAAAAGTACGGCTTGGTCATCTCCTCGTGCAGCACGGCCAGCCAGGTGTCGTCCATCGTCTTGATCTCCAGGTCCAGCAGCTGGCGCTGCTCGCTCGTCAGCGAGTCCACCCATTGCTGCTTGTTAAACTTGCGGGCCACGGTCGGCGGCTTGGCGTGAAACATCGGCCGGACGGCTCCAGAATGGCCCGAACTGGTTGCTCCAGAACGCCCAGAATTGGTTGCCTTTTGCACCGTTTGCACGTGCGGGCTCACCCGGGTGCTTTTCTGCCGCTTCGACAGGCTGAAGAAATCGGTGATCGACCTCTTGGCGCTGCTCGAAGACATGATCTAGTGTATGTCGCGGGGTAAAAGAACGCGTCTTGGCGCGCGAGACGTTAAGCCCTCGAAGAATTCTCCCCCGGATTTTCCCAGCCGCTTATTTCCAGCGGGCTCATTTCTCGTTATCTGCCACGGCTCAAGACCGGTTTTATGAAACTACCAGGCCGGCGTTTTGTTAAAGTCCTGAACCCAGCCAGCCAGATCCCGAAGAATCTGCAGAGTTCTGCCATGAAGAAGACTCCCGAGGCCTCCAAGGCTGCCAAGAAGGCTCCAAACCCCGAAGCGGGCCCCCAGCAGGCCCCCCCTAACACCCCACAAAGAGCTAGCCAGCACCTGCCCTCCAGGCGCACCTCTATGCGCTCCATCAACAGCCAGGTCATCGACGATTCGCCCGATTCCCGTCCGCTGCAGAGAAAGCGCCGCCTGGGAAGCATGGGCAGTGAAGCCGTCAACTCGGCCGACCAGCGCCGCTCCTCGTGGGCCTTCTGGAACGATCCAAAACCTCGTCAGGCAACTGCCAAGGCTGGTGCTGATTCCGCCGATCCGGACGCCCAGAGCATCTACTCGCAGGCTAGCAGCATTTTCCGCAGTGGCATCGAACGCGAAGCACGCTCCTGGTCCTTCTGGACCTCCCAGAAGCACTCGGTCGTCAAGGAGTATCCGTTCGAGCCCAATACTGTGGTGGACTCGACTGTTCAGAACAACCCGGCCTCTCCCGGTAGGCGCACTGCAAGCGCTGCTGTCAATGATTCTGCCGCCGCCGCCACAACCACTACCTCTGACACCTCTATCCTCACGCCCAACACAGACCCTGCCACTGCCGCTGCCGCCTCTGCCGCCGCCGCTGCCGCTCTCTCTGAGTACGACTCGAGCTTCGCTACAAATCCCGGCGCCACCATCGACGCCCATGCTTCGAGCTCGAACGATCCCGTGTCTGCTCCTGTTACACCTGGCACCTCCGGCCGCAAGGGCAAGCCTGGCAAGAAACCGCCGCAGCGGCCGAACCTGATCGTCCCTGCCATTGAAGAGACGTTGCCTCCAGCCACCGCGTACTCCGCCATGACCGCCGGATTCAAGCGTGCCAAGATGATGCTCGGCTACGAAAACAACGGCGAGCGCTTCCTCTACCGGAAGGACAAGGCGACTCCCTTCAAGCGCGTGCTCATCATCGGTGTCCACGGCTTCTTCCCGAACAAGGTCCTGCGCCCGCTCATCGGCGAGCCTACCGGTACCTCCATGAAGTTCTGTCAGGTGGCTGACAGCGCTGTGAGGTCGTGGGCAAAGGAGAACGGCGAGGTCGTCCAGATCCAGAAGATCGCCCTCGAGAAGGAGGGCAAAGTCTTTGACCGCGTCGACTACTTCTATGACATCCTGAAGCGGGCCCAGGGAGCCATCGACAAGGCCGATTTCATCTTCGTCTGTGCGCATTCTCAAGGTACCCCGGTCTCGATCATTCTTCTCTCGAAGCTGCTCGAGCACGGAGTCATCTCCGCTGACAAGCGTATCGGCATTCTCGGCATGGCCGGTATCAGCAACGGTCCTTTCTACGGAATGGACCAGTCTCTTGTCGTGAGAGCCTACTCGGCCTTTGAGAATGAGTCCCTCCTCGAGTTGTTCCAGTTCCAGAACTTTGAGTCCCTGCAGAGCCGCAAATACTTGGAGGCAATCCGCAACCTGGTGCGTCACAACGCTCGCATCACCTACGTCGGCTCTATCGACGACCAGCTGGTTCCGCTCTACTCCTCGGTCGCCTCTCACGTCTCGCACCCAAACATCTACAAGGCCGTCTACATCGATGGCGGCTCGAACACCCCAGACTTTGTGGCCCGCATTGTCAAGATGTCCACGAAGCTGCAGGACCTTGGCTACTCTGACCACGACGTCCTCAAGGAGATCAGCCCTGCCCTGGCCGGGCCACTCACTGGAGGCGGACACTCCAACATCTACAACGACCAGGACGTCTACAAACTTGCTCTCAACTTCACACTCAAGACCGAGGACTCCAAGCTCGCCATCGAGCAGCCCGTGCATTTGAACACCTTTGATCTCAAGCGGGTCGGCAAGAACCCGTACAATCTGCCCTGGTGTGTCCGAGGACTCTTTTTCGAGGCCCAGCGGAGACTCGAAGATGGCAGTAAGGAGGTCGACATGGTCTTCAAAGAGTTTGACCAATGGAAGCCTCAGACGAAAACCCTCAAGGACGTCAAGTACCGCCTGAACGGTATCAAGGCCAAGTTGTAAGTAAGCCGGGCAAAAAAAAAAAAGCCGAGCTTTTCAGCCGTTTCTGGGCTCTTTCCTCCTCCTCCTGTACCGGAGCTTCCCATGCACGGCCTCGTTTTTTTTTCTTTTTCCTTCTCAGATCTTGAAAAATTCTGAACTTTTCCAGCAATCGCTACACCGGTCCACACACTCTCCATCCCCATGCCTTCAGGTAGAATCGCTGCACCGGTCGTCGAAGACGACGTCCAACAGATCGTCACCATGGCTCAGAAAGTCTCTCCGCTCGGAAGTTGTATCGCCGGAGGTGTCGCCGGCTGTGAGGCTGTCACTTTCACGAACCCAATCGAGGTCGTCAAGACCAGAATGCAGTTGCAAGGTGAGCTCTCGAAAGCCAACGCTCCCAAGATCTACAAGAACCCTGTGCAGGCCCTGGCCCTGATCTACAAGAATGAGGGTCTCAAGGGCGTCCAGAAAGGTTTGGTCCCATCGTACTACTACCAGATCGGCCTGAACTCTGCCCGTATCGGTCTCTACGAGCCGACCCGTCGTATCGTCAACAAGCTGTTCTACCCTAACGAGAACCCAGACGACGTCAAGAACGTTGCCATCGACGTCTTCGTCGGTGCCATCACCGGTGCTATGGGCTCCATTGTCTCTTCTCCGGTCTACCTTGTCAAGACCAGAATGCAGTCCTTCTCGGACCAAGTCCACATCGGCGAGCAGTCCCACTACACTTCCACTTGGGCCGGTCTCAGCAAGATCTACAAGAAGGAAGGTTTCAAGGGCCTCTTTAGAGGCGTCGACGCTGCTATCATGCGTACCGCTGCAGGCTCTGCTGCCCAGCTCCCAATTTACAACCTCTCCAAGGAGGAGCTCGTTAAGACCGGCTACTTCTCAGACGGCACCGCTCTCCAGATGGCATCTGCCCTTGTCGCTGGCGTCGGTGTGTCCACCGTGATGAGTCCGTTCGACGTCATCCTCACTAGAATGTACAACCAGAAGGGCGACCTCTACTCCGGTGTCTTTGATTGTCTCAGCAAGACGATCAAATCGGAGGGTCCCTTTGCTCTGTACAAGGGTTACGGCGCCATGCTGATGAGAAACTGTCCACACACCCTCCTGCTCCTGATGTTCATGGAGGTTTCTATGTCCCAGATGTACAGCATCGAGCAGAAGCTCAACAACTGATGGGCTGCTGTATATACATACACATACAAGTACACACATAATAGATTCGATCATATAGCGCACAAAATAAGTCTATTACTGTTGGAAAAAGCCCTGCTGGAAAGAGGGGGCAGGCGGTTGCCGAGGTTCGTCGGCCTGGTCCCGGTTGGGTCTTTGCTGACGAACTCCGAATAGCGGTGGTTGCTGCTGTTGGAGTTGCTGCTGTGATCCCCTCTGCTGCTGCTGCTGCTGCTGCTGCTGCTGCTGCTGCTGTGGTGGTGGTGGTTGGTCGCGATGGTGTTGTGGCTGCAGCTGTCTTGGACGTGGCTGCTGAGGCCGTGGCTGAGGCACTCCCCCGTCATCATGGTGGTGGTGATGGTGGTGCGAGCTGCTTGTCTGCGAGGAGGTCGAGTCCGAACTCGAGCCCAGCGCAGTGCACCAGTACTTGTGGTAAGCCCATGCCTTAGACTGGCACTCCTTGGAGCAGTACTTTGCGCGTTTGCATCGTCTGCACTTGGCGAACTGTCTAGGCTCTGACTCCCACTTGCCACACCCGAAGTAGGCGCACTGCCGGCACCCACCGCGGGTCTCGTCCTTCCTGTTGGAGTTTCTGACAATAACGGAGGACCAGTACTTGATGTCCTTGCTGTAGATATGCCAGACGGTGAACTTCTCCACCAGTGGGAAAAGGTTGACGCGCTTGATTGCGCGGATCTCGTCGTCCAGGTAGGCGGACTCGCATGCAGGAGTGGCGAGCTCGTCCAGGTTGTCCTCGTACTCCCACTTCTGCTCGTACTTTTCGAGCGAGCTCTCGTAGAGGTCCCTGTTGCGTTCTCTGAGTTTGCTGTATTCCCTGTGAGAGTAGCGGGAGACGTCCAGCGTCAGCTTCTCGAGTTTAGTGGCCTCGGTGAACCTGTCGGGCTCTTGAACAACGTCGTAGTAGCTCGTTGCGAGCATGGTGAGGGCGTCGTCCTCTTCGTCCTCGTCGAATTCGTCCATTGTGTCGGTATCCTCGTCCATGGTCTGCGGCGTCGACGAGGTGACGGCGTATCTGACTGAGTGCACCGTGCTGACGGGTAGCGTGCCGACGGCACCGATGCCCATGCCAACGCTTCCGCCGTTGCTGGACTCGTTGGTAAACCCTGGGTAAAGAATGAATGGGTCAGCCGGTGGCGTCTGAGGCACGAAGCGGAAGTAGTCGCAGTCGTCGTCGACGACGCCCGAGTCTGCCTCGAGCGGAGGAGGCACGGCAGAGTTGCGCAGGGACAGGCCGTTGACGATGTAGGTGTCGGCCATCTCGTAGCGCAGCGTCGTGTACTTGGAGATGAATGCGAGAAGCTGGAGCGCCCAGACAACGTCGTCCTCCTTGGGGACGAGGACGCCATCCTCGAACTCGCGCGGCACGGACTGGTTGAGCTTCTCCTCGGCGCTCTTGATGAATGGCAGGCTCGACGGCCACAGTGGGCACATCTTGAGCAGGTTGGAAATGTCCTTGTTTGTGGCCAGCTGCGCGCTAAAGACCGGGTCGGACACGAGGTGCAGGTAGTCGGTCATGAGCTCCTCGTCGACGGCGCACGGGTCGGAGGCCGTGTTGAGGCGGTGCACAAAGTCGAGGAAGCTGAGGGACCGGTAGACTTTCTTGTACTCCTCGTCGACGTCAGCGGGCGGCGGGCCGAACTTGACGCGGCGCTGCTGGCGCGAACCACCACGAGATCTCCTGTTGTTGTTGTTGTTGTTATTGTTGTTGTTGCCGCTACTGCTGCTGCTCTGCTCGAGCTTGTCGTGCTTGCCGATCTCCTCCTCGGCCTCTAGGATCGTTCTGTTGGCTTGGTCCAGCAGATTGCGCACTTGCTGGAACACGGTGGTGATCTGGGTGTCAGTCATCTCGTCCGAGATCAGCACGGACGGGCTGTTTCTTGTTGCGGCGATGGCGGCGGCCGTAGAGGTCTCCTGAGACTGCGTCGGCGCCGTTTCCTGTGTGCTGCTGAGTCGAGGCGCCGAGGAGTCCTCGTAGCAACAGGCGGTGTCGTGGCGACACTGCGAGCGGTACGCGATCTTGCGGGTGATCAGGTAGTTGTCGAGGATCGTTGCGATCACGGGCAGGATGCCCGCGCCGACCACCTTGCGGCGCATCTTCTCGGTGCCCCTGGTGCCCACCAGAACCAGGCTCTGGAACGCGAGCACCCACTTCCACGCAAAGACGCACTTCTCGGCCTCCGTCTTCGGGTTCCGGCACTCGTACAGGATGTCCACGAGCCGCTCGAGGCCACCGTCCTGCGACAGCGCCTCTCTGACCTTGGCGGAGCTCGACACCAGGACGGTCAAATGATTGAGGGAGTTGACGAGGGGCTTGTCCTCGGTGCAGTCCAGCGCACGCCGGTCGTACAGCGACGACGTGATGGACACGGCTGCCTTGTTCGCGAGTACGGACTTGTTGTTCGAGTCCCGCATCGTGCACAAAAAAACCGTGGTGTCAGACCTTATATAACCCTCTTGTATTACGGCCGGTTATATTGGGAGGCTATATTGGGGGCCGTTAACCATTGCGGGTTTTTTGACAGTGTCTAAAGAGCGGGAAGAG
>JADIOY010000260.1:0-12520 GCA_018344475.1 Xiuguozyma silvatica | reverse complement strand
CCGTAACTGACGCTGCTGTCGTACGGTGAGATCACATGCGAGCTCTGAGCATACCCATTGAAGTGGAAGTGGTCGTCCTTCCCCGGCTTGTAGAATCCCTCCATGACAGACAGAAGCACGCTGAGCGGCTTGGCGCCGCAGATCGTATTCTCGGTCTCGCCGAGGTATTTCCTGAACGCCTTGTAGGATCCGGTCTCTGCGACCTCCATGGCCTTCTTGTCCATCGCCTCGATGCTCTGGTAGATCTGAAGCCCGCCAGACCTCACCTCTGGCTCCGATTCGAGGCTCTCGACGGTGCCGTCAGGGGTGTACGCCGTGTAGCCGAAGCGCGTGCCCCAGTGGCAGAAGTCCGACGTAATGATGAAAGCGTTCGACTTGTCGGCAAAGTACGGCTTCAAGTACTGCGCAAGCTTCTTCTCGAATGACTCGTTCGAGGCGCTGATCATGATCGGGATGATCTTTGGTGGGCCGTTCTGGGAGTTCTCAGTGGCCTTGTAGAGAATAGGCATGTGCATCTCGAAGCAGTGCTCGTCCTCGTCGACATCGAGTGACATCTTCTTGAACATCTTGGGATCCTGCTTGACGAGTTTGCCAATGGTCTCTGTGTCGACCGGCAGGTTTCCCAGCGGCGTCTCGTATGAGGTACAGCCGCTCGTCATTACGGAGCCTCTGAAGTAGACGTGGTGTGACGGACCCAGGATGAAGACCCGTTTGATTTCAGACGGGTCGAGAGCGCCGTAGGCTCTTCCAAGCACTGGGCCGCAGTAAGAGTAGCCAGCGTGTGGGCCAATGAGCACTCTAGCGCCGTCTACTTTGCCTGCAGATTGGGCAAGAAAGCCTGCAAGTTGGCGGTCGAGGATTCTGGGGTCGGCAGAGTACCACGATCCGGCATGCGTTGCTTCTCTAACAACAGAAGAGGGCATTTTATGGTTTTTGAGCCGCAGTAAAGTATTGAGTTTGGTCAAGGTGAAATGCCGTCCGAAGCGCAGTGTGAGGATGGTATGATTGCGAGCACTCGCTATCGCTCTTGGATATTTAAAGTGTAACTCTCCCACCCCCTCTCCCACTTTTTTCTGGAAAAAAAAACCCCGGGGAAATGAATGCCTGGGCAGGTCGAACACCCGGTCTCTCTGTACTAGCCATGTCTCTGCTAGGCAATTCGTATTCTGATCGTAATCACTTGGCACTGTCCTACAATGTAAATGTCCCGCCAACCTGCGGGTTCGCCAACCTGCTGTCCCGCCAACCTGCTGTCCCGCCAACCTGCTGTCCCGCCAACCTGCTGTCCCCGTCATTCCATCACATTCTGCACGTCACCCTTCTGAGACGGGGAGGAATAATTTCTTATCAGTCACATACGTTGTTCCGCTGGCTGCATGCGGGTATAGCGGAAGAGGTAGAGCGGAAGAGGTAGATCGACAATGGTATGTTACTAAACTGTAGGCATAATGTAACCAGCAAACACTTTTACTTAGTCATGGTTCTCCGCTCCACCCCCGTCTGACACGGGCGCTCTTCCCCATCTGAGCCAGCCTCCTTCATTCTAAGCCGTGCGTGCATGCGATGTCGGCTGCTCCGGCAAAAAAAAAATGCAAAAGAATCCCCTTGCTGCAGCAAAAAAAACCCAAAAAATAATAGAATACGTTACATTCGCACCGATCGGCGCGACGACCGCTCCATTTTTACTTCTTCCATGTAACATACAACTGCTCCGCATATACAGATATATATATAGACCCGTCCTGCCGCCTACTGGCAGCAGCCTGTCTCGCTTCTACTCCGTTCGATACCCTTATTTAGCTTTGTTTCCTCCCATTGCCCCATTCTATAGAAGATGGCTATCATTAAATTCACAAACGGTAAACTGTGCGACGAAGGTAAGCTCTCCGAGGGTGATCTCTACGTCGACACCGTCAAGGGCCTCATTGTGCCCGAGACCGAATCTGTCGACGAGACCGTCGACCTCGCCGGTAACCTGCTCTCTCCTGGTTTCATAGACATCCAGCTCAATGGCTGCTTCGGCTTCGACTACTCCCACATCGACCCTAACTTTGAGGAGGGCTACAAGAAGGCCATGACGCACCTTGCCAAGACCGGAACCACCTCCACCTGCCCAACGATGATCACCTCGACCCCAGAGAACTACAAGAAGCTTCTCCCATACCTGGGCGCTGAGCGTGTGAACGACCGCGCTGAGTCCCTCGGTGCCCACTGCGAGGGCCCCGTCATCTCTCCTCTGAAGCACGGCTGCCACGAGGTCGCCAACCTCAGAGTCCCTGAGAACAAGGAGGAGCTCTACGAGATCTACGGCGGTAAGGAGAACTTCAAGTACATGAGCATCATCACCGCTGCTCCAGAGCTCAAAGGTTTCCTTGACCTCATTCCTGAGATCACAGGAAACGGTGTCATCTACTCGATCGGCCACACCATGACCTCCTTCGAGACAGCCTACGAGGCCGTCAAGCGCGGTGCTTCGATGATCACGCACATGTTCAACGCTATGCCACAGCCACACCACAGAAACCCCGGTCCTATTGGCCTTGAAGGCTTGGCTAACGAGGACGAATGCCCATACTTCGGTCTGATCTCCGACGGTATCCACATTCACCCAACCTACATCAACATCATCTACAACGCCAACCGCGACCGCTGCTGCCTTGTCACCGATGCCACTAACCTTCTCGGCATGCCTGATGGAACCTACCCATGGGAGAAACAGTACGTTGTCAAGGATGGCCGTACCCTCAAGCTCAAGGGCACCGATACCATTGCCGGCTCCGTTGCCCAGCTCGCCGAGTGCGTTAGAAACATGAGCAAATGGTGCGACGTCCCTCTCGCTGAGGCCGTCAAGTGCGCCACTAACCACCCTGCCGAGTCTGTCAATGTTGCCGACCACAAGGGCTTCCTCAAAGTCGGCTACGACGCTGACCTCTGTGTCCTCGATACGGACGGATTCGTTCAGCAGGTCTACAAGCTTGGCAACAAGGTGTTCGACGAGAACGACAAAGAGTAATATAAATCCCCACCCATTTGTACTTATAGAACGATAATGTCAAGATACCATTAATCTATAAACACTACCCGCCGCCTCCCTTTTATTTTAGCTCTTGGACGAAGTCAGAGTGTAGAAAACGAGGTCGTCGAAGTATCCGTAGTTAGATTCATCGTCATCCCAGTCTATGAGGTACCGCACGATACTTGTGGCCACATCGAGAGGCACGAACCGGCCTAGCTTCAGCAAAGAAGACTGCAAAAACTTGCACACTGCATTGAAGAGCATCGCTTCCCAGTTTGTCGAAGTGCTCGTCGGGTTGAAGACAACTCTGTTGTCAGGTTCTTCTCGCCTCTTCTTCTGTAGTGATAACTGCTTCTTCATAAACGTTTGGTATCGTTTGTTCGAGTCGATCTCTTTGAAGAGGCTGATAAATCGAGAGCTGAAGAAGGTACCTCCAAACTTGATAAGCTCATCCAGGATTTGAAGAGCCTCCATCTGCGTCCTCGGGTCGTTAGAAGCAAATATAAAGCTCGAAGTCAGCTGCCATAGATTGGCAGCGATAGGTAAGAACTTGCTCCTCTGTGTTGCCAGGATCGGAACGATCTTTTTCAGTAGCCTCAAACTTGTCAGTGTCATACTCTGTGAAGGACTCTTAGAGAGGCGCTCTGCATAGCTCGAGATGTCCTGAACGAGAGTATACGTTGTCTTTGGCAGTGGTGATGTCCATTCATCTTTGTCCTCAGGTATACTAGGATGCTGGTTATCGTCCCCGTACCGTGTTGGAATCGATGCCGTCTCATCATCAGAATCCTCATCGTCAGAGTCAATCTCCAAGACCTTTTCTCTCTTCACCTCTTCCTCGATTATGTCGTCCTCGTCGTCATCATCAGAGTCTGCACCGTTGAGACTATCGACGGTCTCCTTCTTCAAAAACTGCTCAACATCTTCTGACGATTGCAGCCCCCACGGGCTATTGAAGAGAACGTCATCTTCTTGGCAGCTCGTTGCAAACTCCTCAAAGTCGAAGTCTTTCAGGTAGGTATTGTAGAGCTGGTCCAAGATCTCCTCAAACACGGAAAAGAATCCTTCGCTGAGGGCGGTGTATCCGTGATACAAATCTAGAAGAGTGAAGATGGTGGTCACGATGTCACCGAACTGTCTCAGGATATCACTGCCTCCCATTCTCACAAGAATGATCAACACAACAGGGAGTCTTGGAGTCAGTGTCTCTCCAGTGAGCTTCATGGACAACGCATCTATCAGATAGTCCCTGTTGTCATAGATCAGTTGTTTGACGGAGCCATCATACAGCGTCGTTGCAATCTTCATGGTTGTGATCTGTGCCTCATTCCTGATCGGTTCCACCGAGGAAGCCAGGCTCTCGACGACGGGGTATAGGGAGTCGATCAGTTCGTCCCTGAACTCATCACCCAACTTGACGCATGCATTTCCAATCGTTCTAAGCGAGAGGACTGTGGACTTCTCGACTCCCATACTGTCCAGATCGGCACCAGCATTGGCATCAATGATGCTATTAGCAAGCTCTAATGATGCATAAAGATTGTCTCTTTGGACAAGCTCCAGCGATTCCTTCGGTTGTTCCGGCTCGCCTATGTCAAGGAAGTCGTCCATTCCCATCTGGTTTGAAGCAGAGGCGTTCTCTAATGGCTGCCCTTCTGAGATCACATTGGAGATCCAGAGTGCAACGGACCGATCTATCACCGAGTTGATGTTTTTCAGGGAATCGGTGTCCTCCAGTAGTGATGTGACCGATGTCTGTGCATCTTGTGGCATCGACTTCAGAAGGTTGCACAACTCGTTCTCTATTCCTTCGTCAAGAATTCCTTTGAAAAGAGCCTCCTCTTTCAAGTCTGTGTCAAGTCTGTCATCAGCATAGTTGTTGGTGATCAGGGCGATACTGGATCCGTAGGACTCGGCAGCCGTGGATGTGACCATCTTCCGCTTGCGAGTCTCAGAAGCGTTTGTGTTCTGCACGAGCCGAGAAAGCTCGCCTTGCAAGCTGTCCAGAAGCTTGGAGGTAGAATGCCGGTCCATAGCGTTGAACTTCTGCAATGCATTGACGAGAAAACTGATCGTCTTCAATGAGCTTATGGCTCTTGAAGAGTCTGGCGAACTCAGGTTGAATGCGAGACTGCCAGTTTCGTCTTCGAACAATCCGTTCATTGCACTGACCACCCCGGCAGAGTTCCTGCTGAATGTCAGCATATCGACCAGCAGGTCACCGTAGGAGGGATCGGAGGTGTTGATAGCTGCAAGAGTGGAAAGAAGTTGAGGCACCAGCGGCTGGCACGAGAGGAAACAGTTTCTCAGGAGCGTGCTAACGAGGTGGAACGCGCTGTCGCGCAACTCCTTATGTTCCAGTTGTGAATCTTTCCAGTTCAGGATAATCTTCAAAGCCTTCTGTAGCTGTTTGTTGGTCTGTTCAAGCCAATCGTTTGTCCTGTGGACTTGGGTCTCGTTGATGCAAGGGATCTCGACCTTCCTTCCACATCCATCCATATCTTTCACGTCATCGATCTCCTGCGGAGCATTGGACTCAGTTCCTAGATCAAAGTCGTCAAATACATGGGACATCATCGTGGCAAGTGTCTGGATCATAGCGGCATTGACCCTGTAGTGTGTCTTGTGAGCCTTGGCGAGCTTGGCAAACGATGACACGGTGCCCGGGAGCATCAGTGACAATATTTCGCCGCTTCCGATGCTCTGGTAGAGTTTGTCAAGCGCCTCCAAGCTGGACACCTGCACCTCCATGCTGGAGCTCTTGAGAGATGCATCCAGAAGCACTGTAACCGTGTGTCCCAGAGAGGGAACACTCTCGAGGTCTCCGTAGATCTCACGAAGGAAAGTTGAGTCCTGCATCTGCCCGGCCTCCAACAAGTCTCGTATGGCTTTAACAGCATTCAGCATTGTCTCGTCGCTGTGCTGGCCAATCTGTGGCGGCTGGTCCGGTGGTCCGCCGATGAGAAATGTGATCAATGGCACCAGTTGAGTAAATAGCTGTTTCGGAAGAGCGCCTGGTGCAGACCAAAAGTGCACAATCAGTGCGTCTATAATGTGGAGTGTCGGTTCCAGCTCTGAGTCAGTGATCTTCGGCTTCTTCAGGAGCTCAGCCACAGGCACAAAGATGTAATCGGCGAGGTTCGTCGGCAGGTTGACTCTGTTGCCAATACTATGGACCATAGTCTGGTCGAGGTTGCGGAGAGCGCTCAGCAACTCATTGCTGCCGGACGTGTCCACAGGCGACATTGTCAGCTGCGATAGCCCCACGCAGGCGGGTCGGATCTCTTTGAAGATCCTAGACACCCCGTCGTCGGCACTCATCGTCGCTTCGTTCTTTAATCAGTAGGGGGGTGGTGGGTAATTCTGCTTAGCTAATGCGATACATTTTTCAGAGGATCCGATTTTAGGTTCTGCACGACGGTCGGGGAAAATAAAAAAGATTTTTCACCGCGGCGATCAACGCACAAATTTTCCCTCTCTTTAACCACACTTCTTTCTTCTACACACCAAGTACGTATCGCGCTGCTAAACGGTAGCCAGGGGGTTTGGAACCCCTTGCACCTGCCGATTCAGAGTCGAAAAGTGCCGGTTGAAACTTACAACTTACCAGGGCTGTGTTTTTAGCAAGGGCCAGCGAAGTCAGACGACTCGCTGGCTGCCGTGCTGGACCAAGTATTCTCAGGTATTGTAACACTTTCAATCTGTTTGGAACGCCAAGTTCGCAGGCTAGCTGAATCCGTCGGTAACGGCGGACACTCTTTTAGCTTAACTTCCTCGCTCAAGCTGCCAGATTCGCACAAAATGCAATGAATCGTAGTTCAACTTTTCCCTTCCGTCTTTTTGTTTTGTTTTTTTTTTTGTTTTTTTCGTTCTTTCGAGAGCACCTTACTAACTTCCCAACAGTGACCAGAACCTCCGTTCTCGCAGACGCCCTCAAGACCATCTACAACGCCGAGAAGACCGGCAAGAGACAGGTCCTCATCAGACCTTCCTCTAAGGTTATCATCAAGTTCCTTAGAGTCATGCAGAAGCACGGTAAGTAACTTCTTCCAACTGATTCGATCTAAAATGCTCTATCTATCACATGCGTGCTATCAGGGCCATCACCGGTATGATAACTGGATGACGTGCTGTTTTCCCATCGCTCGTTGTCTTATAAACTTCCGGAAGAGCAACGCAAGGGGCTGATTCTTACACGATTCCGAGATTTACCCGTTCTCCTAACCGTTTACTACCTCTCGACATCTTTCACCTGTTTGCACACACGTGTGGAGAAGAGCAACGATCGAATCTTGAAAGCATTTCTTTCAGTTTTACTAACTCGTTATAGGCTACATCGGAGAGTTTGAGTTCGTTGACGACCACCGCGCCGGCAAGGTTGTCATCCAGCTTAACGGCAGACTCAACAAGGTTGGTGTCATCTCCCCTAGATTCAACGTCACGATTGACGAGATCGACAAGTGGACCGCCAACCTCCTGCCTGCCAGACAGTTCGGTTACGTCATCCTCACCACTTCCGCCGGTATCATGGACCACGAGGAGGCCAAGAGAAAGCACGTTTCGGGCAAGATCTTGGGCTTTGTCTACTAATTGTTTCAATATTAATTCCCCCTTTTTCCGCTAGAAATCAGTAAAGAACAGCATGTAGGAGGTATGCTGCCACTATGAGGAGCAGAGACACTCCGTAGTCTGCCACCGACGCTACTGGGTTGTTAGTACTCGGGTCATGGTTTAACTGGTTCTGTTTTGCTTACCGTTGCTCCAGATCTGGTGCTTCTTCAGCGAGCTGTCCAGCTGGTTGACCTCTTTGACGAATGGATGGTCAGTGATCAGGCTGCCGTCGACGTCGTACACCTTGTAAGTAGAACGCCGGTCGTTCTCAGAAACAGCCTTGAGCTCTCCCTGGCCCTGGACACTGAACGATCTCTCGAGTGGTTTGCCAACCGTTTTTGGCAGCCCCTTCGAGATGTCGAGGTTATCGTACTCATTCTGGCACATCTTGTAGGTGAAAGGCTGTTCGGTCGACTGGGCCAGAAGCGATCCTCTGTTGTTCCGCTCGCGGACCGGTGGGTCCTGCTTGACCTGCTTCAGCCTCTTCTGGAAAGCGTAAAAGTCTGGGAGAAGCTTGGCGTTCCCGTCGGAGTCGTAGTCGACGAGGCCATAGTTGTTCGGCTCTTGGGCGAACTCGTAGATCATTCCACCGGAGAACACATCTGACATCCTGGTGGAGTAGATGGCCTCGACCTCCTCGAACCGGCGTGGCAAGACTTCGTTGCAACCGTACTCGGAAAAGAAAATCGGTTTGGTGAAGTCCTCGTAGTCTCTCACGAGCCTGTCGTACCCGCTGGTTGTGAAGGTCTGGTGGCCACACCACTGGTAAGTGTTGACACCGTAAAAGTCGATCTGATCGTACTCCGAAGCCTCGTAGCACTCCAGGTACTTGGCAAGAGAGATCCTATAATCAAGATCATCTGCAGCAGAATAACCAACGGGAACTTTCCTCATATAAGCCGAAGATGCCATAAACTCTTTCATGTCTCTAATCAAACCTTTCACATAGGTAGGAGAGTTAGCGGCAGACCTCTTGTCGTTGACAACCTCGTTACCGCCGAAGAACCCGAGCGTGTTGTTGTAGCCGGAAAATTCGGTGACCACTTTGAAGACGTGCGACAGATAATCCCTGTTGTACGTGCTCCAGGGCTCGTACCGGTTGAGGTGTTGGCCTTGCAGGGGCGAGTTGACGTCGAGCACCAAGTAGATTCCGGCAATGGCCAGCATGGACATACACTTGTCGTGGTCCAAATCTGGGTTGATCGAATAGACGCGGACGGTGTTGACACCGAGCTGTTGGAACAGGTAGATGTCCCTGGCGCACTTGTCAGGGTCTGAGAGTGGGTCAGACTTGCCGTCGACGCCAGACGATCCTCCTGGCTGGTAGTCGACGCCTCTGATGAAGAACTACAAGGAAGATATGTTAGTACGGATGCAAACAAGGACCTCTCCAGGGGGGGGGTTGGTGCTGGTCGCGGGGGTGGACGGTTTTGAAGGTCTACTTACGGGTTTGCTGGTCACAGAGT
The DNA here is from genome assembly GCA_018344475.1 of Xiuguozyma silvatica. Classification (NCBI taxonomy): domain Eukaryota; kingdom Fungi; phylum Ascomycota; class Pichiomycetes; order Pichiales; family Pichiaceae; genus Xiuguozyma; species Xiuguozyma silvatica. The sequence continues at coordinate 3,427 of JADIOY010000260.1, read as the reverse complement.
CGTAGAAGTGACGTCCGTTGACCTCGATCGGGTGGATTGCGGCACATACAGCCGCGAAGAGAAGAAGGAGCCACATGGTATATCTAAATTGATTGATTCTACGGAAGAAACTGTTGATTAGAGTGATTGCAAATAAAGGGTGGGGGGATCTACCGAGACAACTTGAATTGCCTAAAATGGACCAACCCGAAGATCCCTGATCCCTCCAAAAAATATTTCATAATGGTTCATCAATAAAATAAATACCTATACTTTAAACACTGGTCTCGTACACCTGGTCCAAGAAGGCCTCCTCCTCGGCATGGTGCTTCTTCTTGTTACCAGCAGCGACCGATGCAGATGGGTTACGGCCGGCATATCTAAATGGAAGCTCGACGCCAGCCTCCTTGCGCGTAAGCTCGAGTCTAGGCTGCATGTACTGCCAAGCACCCATGTTCATTGGCTCCTCCTGGCAGTAGACCAGGTCGGTAATGTTAGGGTAGGACTCGAGGGCCTCCTTGAGCTGAGCGTATGGGAATGGGTGGTACTGCTCGACCTTGAGGAAAGCAGTCTCCTTGTCACCGATGTCCTGTCTTCTCTTGTAGAGAGCGGTGTAGACCTGTCCGGCACAGATTACGAGTCTCTTGATACCTTCCTTCTCGTTGATGGCCTTTCCGAGCTCAACATCCTCGATGATCCATGGGAAGTGGGTGTCACCGGTGAACTCGCTGAGAGAGGATCTGGCGAGAGGGTGACGCAGGAGCGACTTGGAGAAGAAGAGGATCAGAGGCTTGCGGAACTGGCGGTGCATCTGTCTTCTCATCAGGTGGAAGAGAGAGGCAGGCGTCGATGGGTAGGCGACCTGCATGTTGCAGTCCTGGTGCTGTCTGTCGAGCTTGTCAGCAGTTGGGAACGTGCGTGGGTCGTCGTTGCACATCTGAAGGTAACGCTCGACACGGGCCGAGGAGTGCTCTGGGCCTTGTCCGTCGTAACCGTGTGGCAGCGAGAGAACGAGGCCAGAACGCTGCTTCCATTTCTGCTCAGCGGACGAGATGAACTGGTCCATCAGAACCTGGGCGGTGTTGGCAAAGTCACCGAACTGGGCTTCCCATTGGACGTAGGCGTCTGGGGAGGTCAGGGAGTAACCGTACTCGTAACCGAGGACACCGTACTCAGAGAGCGAGGAGTTCGAGATGACGAAGTCACCCTGGTTGTCAGCGACGTGCTTCAGTGGGATGTAGGTGGAGCCGTTGGTCTGGTCGTGGAGAACAGAGTGTCTCTGAGAGAAGGTACCTCTCTCGACATCCTGTCCAGTGAAGCGGACATGGTAACCTTCCTTGACGAGGGAACCGAGGGCGAGGGCCTCACCGGTGGCCCAGTCGATACCCTCACCGGTGTCGATCGACTTGATGCGATTCTTAAGAATACGCTTAAGGTTTCTGTGAACGTCGAAGCCGGCTGGAGCAGTCGAGGTGGCGTGTCCGATCGCTTTGAGCTCGGCCTCGTCCATACCGGTTGGCAGGTGAGGGAGGATCTCTGTTGCGAGCTGCTTTGGAGACTTGAAACCCTCCCAAGGCGAGGTCTGCCACTCACGGTCTTCTGGGACGTAGCCCTTGGACTTGTTGTAGGAGTTCTCGAGCTGAGACCAAACCCAAGCTCTGTGCTCGGCGATATCCTCGGCGGTGAAGGTGCCCTCGTCGATGAGCTTCTTGATGTACATGTCAAGGACGGACTCCTTCTTGTGGATCTCGTTGTACATCATTGGCTGGGTGAACATCGGCTGGTCGGTCTCGTTGTGGCCGTGCTTTCTGTAACCGACGACATCGATGAAGCAGTCGGAGTGGAAGGTCTCACGCCACTCAGCAGCGAGGTTGAACATGTAGACGACGGCCTCGATGTCGTCGGCGTTGACGTGGAAGATTGGGACGTTGACGAACTTGGCGATATCGGTAGGGTACCTCGTGGAGCGGTCGAACTGTGGGTCGGTGGTGAAGCCGATCTGGTTGTTGACGACGACGTGGACGGTACCACCGGTGGCGAAGGCGGGCAGGTGAGAGAAGCCCATGGACTCGTAGACGATACCTTGGCCGGCGACGGCGGCGTCACCGTGGAAGAGGACGCCGAGGCCCTTGTTGAACTCACCGACGTCGTTCTTGAAGTGCTGCTGGGCACGGGTTCTGCCGAGCACGACAGGGTCAGCGGCCTCGAGATGCGAAGGGTTGGCGACGATCGAGAGGTTGACGGACTTGCCCGAGGTGGTTGGACGCTGGTAGTTCATACCGAGGTGGTACTTGACGTCACCGGAGCCTTCGTCCTCGGCGGTACTGCCGGAGAACTCGGAGAAGATGGCCTCGGCGGGCTTACGGACGACGTTGGTGAGCATGTTGAGACGGCCTCTGTGGGGCATGCCGATGGTGACGTCCTCGATGCCGAGGTCGACGGAGGTGTCGATGAGGGCCTTCATGCCGGGGACGACGGACTCGGCACCTTCGAGGCCGAAACGCTTGTCGTTAGGGTACTTCGAGGAGAGGAAGTTCTCGAACTCGCAGGACCAGACGAGACGGTCGAGGATCTGACGCTTCTGGTCAGGGGTGAACTTGAACGGCTCGGGTCTCTCGACCCTCTGGCGGACCCAGTCGGACTTCTCGCGGGAAGGCATGTGGATGTACTCGACGGCGTAGGAGCCGCAGTAGACCTTCTCGCAGGTCTCGATGACCTCCTTGAGCTTCATCTTGGAGATGCCCTTCTCGGCGAAGTAGGGCAGGATACCGGGGCCGAGCTGGATCTCCTTCTCCATGTCGGCGGCGGTGAAGCCGTAGAACTCGGTGGTGAGCTCGCTCGGGATGTGGAGGTTCGGGTCGTCGCCGGCGGTCAAGTGGAGCGGGTCGAGGTGGGCCTTCTGGTGGCCACGGACCTGGTAGGCGCGCACAAGCAGCTGGGCCTTCATGTGGGTGAGGATGTCCTCGCCCGGGGCGGTCTCAGAGGAGGGGACCATTCCCAGGGAGCCGATCGGGTTCGGGATCAGCGTAGGAGGGGCCTGGAAGGCCTGGGTGGCCGGCTTGCCGCCAGCCAAGTTCTTGAAGTAGGCGTTCCACGAGGCGTGGACGCTGGACGGGTCCCGCAGCCAGGACTCGTACATCTCGTCGACGTAGTTGGCGGAGTCGCCGGCCAGGAAGGTGTCCTGGGCCGGGGCAGCGGCGGCCTTGGAAGAGGAGGAGAGGGCCCTGAGCGATTGGAGGCGGATGCCGTTGCCCTGGAGCGTTGGCACCCGCTGCGGCATCAGCCTAGGCATGCTGACGCTGCGGAAGTTGCGCGACAGTCTGAGCATGGTGAACGGAAATGCTTGCTAGTTTGTTTTCCGGGTGGTGCTTGGAAAGGGCTTTTTTTTTTAAACTCAAGCTCCGATGCGGTATATATATTTATTTAGAGTGCTAACTAATTGGAGGGG
>JADIOY010000025.1:0-62860 GCA_018344475.1 Xiuguozyma silvatica | reverse complement strand
ACGAAGACGACGACGAAGATGAAGACGACGATGACGACGAAGGGCTAGACGACGACGACGATGACGACGAAGGGCTAGACGACGATGAAGACGACGAAGGGCTAGACGACGACGAAGATGAAGACGAAGACGACGACGAAGATGAAGACGACGATGACGACGAAGGGCTAGACGACGACGACGATGACGAAGACGAAGGGCTAGACGACGATGACGACGACGAAGATGAAGACGACGACGACGAAGACGACGACGACGAAGACGAAGGGCTAGACGACGATGACGACGACGAAGATGAAGACGAAGTCGAAGGCAAAGACAAAGAGCTTGACATAACATCGACCACCTCAGAGGTCGTGATTGTGCTTCCTTCGGAGTCAGTCGTTGTGAAGGTCGAAGTGAACGTAGTGTCCACACTACCAGAGGTGATGGTCGTCGTAGACAGTGGAGTGCTAGAAAAGACGTCGACAATCTCTGAAGTGGTTATTTTGCTTCCTTTGGCATTGGTGGTGACGAAAGTGGAAGTGAATGTGGTATCCACACTACCCGAAGTGATGGTTGTAGTGGAGAGGGGAGTTGTAGGGATAACGTCAACGATCTCTGAAGTCGTGATTGTGCTTCCTTTGGAGTCAGTTGTGGTGAAAGTAGACACAAACGTAGTACTCATAGTACCCGAGGTGATTGTTGTGGTGGAAGGAGGAACATAGCTGATCTGAGAAGAAGAGCATTGGTTGCCAGCAAAGCCCGAGAGTTGGAAAATAGTGTCCTCAAATGTTGTGTAACTTGTACCACTTGGTGCGACGATTTCGAACCGAAGCGCAGCATCCCTGGGCATGATGTTGACGAACACAACTCTGATAGGGTAGAAGTAGCCTGCCTGGAGGTAGACGTAACCTGTTGAAGATGGGGCAGCCACGCTAGCGCTTGTTTTGACGGTTTTGACGATTGCGGTATCCTCTGAACCGGTAATCTCCCCTGTACAACAGTCAATACCATCTCCGAGCCAAACCATGCCTTCATCATCAATCTGAAGTAACTTGAACTCATAAATTCCAGTCTCTGGAGCCTTGAAGTAACCTGTGAGCTGCATCGTAAAGTTGGACACAGTAAACGTTATTCCATTCCATTTGGAAGTATAGACGTTGTGATCCGTTGTGTGCCAAGTCAAAGATGCATCGGTAACACCACTGCCGGAGGTAATTGCACCCCCAGATGTGTAACCACTTGCCATGAATCCGGAGGTGGTAAATCTAGTCTGATCGCCGTTGTCGTAACTAAAGATGCTGACATCGAACCCGGGAGACGAAGTTAGGTCCGTGCCGTAGGTACATTGGTCTGCATTTAGAACCGATGTAGAGGTAGTAGCTGCTGCGACTAGTGCGTTACTGGCAAAAGCTGCCACGCTGAATAGGTGGGTGAGGCGCATGGCTAAACGAGCCTACGGAGTGCACCCTAAGTCTATATATACTCCAGGTCCACTAGTTACAAGAACTACCATGAAGGTATTACGCAATTTTTTTCTAGAATGCAGGCAGCAGCAGACACAATGCAACAGTGTCTGGTGCTATATTAGCGTGCTTCTAAACGGATGTATGCACGAACGCAGCTGAAATGGTTAAGAGCGTTGTCTTGCACAGGATAACTGTGATTCCCTCGACGGGTCCGCACCAATTGGTAGAGGCTGCACGAGTAGCTGTGGACCATGATGGCAACGTAATACCCTTTATTTGATCCATATCTTGAGCTCCTCAATGTCTTGTCTTCAAAATTTAACTGAGAGCCTATCCTGCCGTCCCCAAGCGCCCCACCGTCCCCAGAATTCAGGGAATTATCAGCCGTGTTTCTTTTTACAGCTGAAAAATGTTTTTTATTGTTTATCCAGGCAAAAAAACCTTGCATGGCTTTCGACTGCAAGCGCACTGCTTGTCTTCTTGCGCCTCTAACACCTTTTAGAACTCAAATTTCCAGTCACTTCCTGTCGAGAGAAGCATCCGTGCATCAAAGCTCCATATAATTGGCCCCTTTGGTTCCTTCTCATTGTCTGGCAAGTTTTCTAGTACTTCCCCCTTTGATTATAAGCCCACGAATCGTATAATAACGGCTGATTTATTTCAAGAATCCGCACTATTGCTACAGCTGCGGCACAACGCCGAGCCTCGGGAGGCCTACCAGTCTCGGCAAAGCTTCGGTGGATCGCTAGTGGGTTCCGACCATCGATCAATATGGCAACACGTAGGTTAATGGAAACAAGTCAAAACGTGCCAAGGCAGCGAGCAAGGCGTCTTTACCGAAGGAGCATAAGTTTCGGGAAATGAAACCTTGAGGGAGACCAATCGGTAAATAGTTGATCAAGCACTTCGGACAATCCACAGAAAGAAAATGCTCGGGACGATCTTCAAAGAAAAAACCCAAGCGAAAAAAAAAACTTCGGCAGAAAGATCATCGCCTAGGCGAAATCGGTGTAGATTCCGCAGCAATCTTTACTCAGTGTTGACGTTTCTTTTTTGTTTTGGAGGGAGGCTAGGCGCTGTTAGAGAGTCTTTTTCCCATGGCACAACAGACATGCTGACATATCACGACAATATTTGAAGTGGTGGTGGAGCTTTCAGCTACATAAATTCACCTCTTAGGCCAACGAATGGGCCGAATGGGTGATAATATAGTCTTTATATCCCTTGGTACTGCCACTAGTTTTGATACCTATGGTATTTACTTCAGAGGTCATAAGTAATAAACTCAGAAGGTTGGATTATTTGTAGATATGAATTATTTAATTGTCGAGCAGGTACCCTTGGCTACTGTCTCGTTGATATAATCTTCATAGAAAACTAACAGTAAAGGTACATACGTCACGAAGTCGTGATCATGGACTGAGGGGTCCAAAACGCTCGAATTAGATTGAGTAGCATACTCAGATGCAGATGTCACAGCTCCGTGAGATGCTCCGGAAGTAGTAGGAACAGACTCAGCTGGAGTATCGGACTCACTAGCGAGACCCGACTCCTGAGACTAGAAGATGGCACAACGGTGGAAGGCTTGCAGACGTTCTCGTGGCAAACAGTAGTGATGTAAGCTGTAGTAACTCTGCCCTGGCACCGTGGCGGCATCAGGGTTTGAGCCGACCGTAGTCTCCGAAGGTGCAGAAAGAACTGGTTGAGTGTCTCCAAACTTTTGGTGGATTTCCCCTGTAGCATTGCGTCTCGAGCTGCAGACGGTAAAATAAATCGAGTATTTATTGGTCGAGATTCATGTTAAAGCCTAGCTATTGGTTTTTTTGAATCTCCGAAGGCTTGCATATTATTGTCAAAATGATACTAGAGCAGAGCCTAAAAAAAAGAAAACTAAGCTAAAAAAAAAGAAACTTCTTTGCGGTAGATCTCAGCGGCGCCGAGGCTCGCGGCACCGCAAAGGAGTAGAAATCATCAATCACACGGAGGCGCTAGAGAGGTCAACGCAAATAAACTAATAAAGGGGGGTGGGTGATAATCATGCATACTTGCGGTCCCTGAAACCGGCTATAACCTCCGCTGTTCCATCGTTCGTCTCTTGCCACGCCTTCTTTGCCCAATCGGGGTTAAGTTGCAACGACTGCTTGGCCTTGACCCACTCCTTTACGGTGACTGGCTTGTTGAAGCGATCGTGCTGGATTCCTTCCCTCTCGAGCTTTTTGGACTCTATTGGGGTGAGGAAGACGTCAGAATGTGGACGGGCGAAGTAGAGCAGACCGGTACGGTTGTAGGCCCACTGATCTCGTGGCGGCGAGACAACGCGATGCACCGAGCTCTTCAGATATCCACCGGTTAGGTGGGAGATCGTGTCGGCGAGGTTGACGGTGATAGTTCCCGGCTGAGCCTTGACATACCTCCATTTCCCGTCGTCTCCAAGGATCTGCAGTCCGGCGATGGGTTGCCTGAAGAGCAGAGTCAAGGTACCGAGGTCTGTGTGGCCAGAGGAGGCGGCATAGCCACTTGCCTTATGCTCCTCTTCCGTGCGTGGATGGTATATCATGTACCGGAAGTGATCCTCACTGCGGGGCTCATACGTGTGCTGCTTGACTAGGTAGTCCTTATCATCGAGCTCGAGAATGTCGCCAAAGAGCCTCAGGAGGGGAAGGATGACGTTCGAGTGGAGCGCCTTGGCAAACGTCTCAATTTCTGGGAGGTGGGCCTCGAGAAGTGGCGGTTGATTGTAGTGGAAGTCATCCGTGAATTTGGCAAAGTTGTATACCTCAAAGTTCGTGTCCGTCTTTCCCTGCTTGAACCGGCCTTTACGACGCCAGCCGTTGTACTCACCTTTGGAGTACTCGCATTCGTACTTCTCCTTCTCACTATCGGGAAGCTCGAAGAAGTGCTTTGCAAGAGTGAACTGGCGATCAACATCTTCTTGAGAGATTCCAAAGTTCTTCACGTAGAAGAATCCAACGTTATGAGCGGCGTAATCAAGTTGTTTGGCGAGGTGCTCTTCTCCTCCTGGTTTGCCCAACTCGGAAAGGTCGAGGGTAACAAGCTCGGCCCAAGGCAGATCCTCCTTGGTCTCAGGGGGATGAACATAGGGCTCCAGCTTGTCGTAGCTGTATTGTGCATCGGAAATAGTGGCTGGCATTTTATTTTTCTGTGGGCTCGGGAGCACAATTTAGGGCACTCAGCTCTAGACTTATACTCCTGCATGCTGCCCTGGTTACACTTCCCAATTGGGAAAAATGTGGAGTGTGGCAACGAAATTTGTGGCAATCTAACCGCTATACAGGGGGTGGAGATTGGTGTGGATCTTTGTATTATTATCACAGCCATAATAGGTCGGTACTGATCATACACAATGGGACTAGAAATCTTAAAGCCATCATTGAAAATGCCGCCCCTCGGTCAGTGTAGTGCTTTGGGACAACGGCGTTACCAAAGGTGGCGGACAAGCTGTGGCAACACACGATTATATAAAGATCGCACCATTGTACAAGCGTGATTCACTCGAGGTAATTGCAAGCAATGAGTGATCAGGAAGAGAAAAGGGAGGCAAACACTCTCACTTACACCGTTTCAACAAATGAGAGTAGCCGTCCTAAAAAGCACAACATCTTCCAGCGTATCCAGCCTTACATTTGGGACAGTCCAGATAAATCTCCAGAAGAAAAGAAGTTCCTGTTCAAGCTTGACTTCTTTCTTTTGACCTATTCGTGTGCTTCTTACCTGTGTAAGAACCTGGACCAGGCAAATCTGAGCAATGCCTACACCTCTGGTATGAAAGAAGCAATTGGCATGAAGGGCAGTGACTTGACGTATGCCACCAACATGTTTGCGGCCGGCTACGTTATTGGACAGCTGCCGGCTGTTATTCTTGTCACTAGGGTTAGACCTTCGATCCTGATTCCAACCGTAGAGGTGCTGTGGGGTGTTGCAACATTCTGTGAATCTGCTATCAAGACTGTCTCTCAACTCTACGCCCTCCGCTTCTTGATCGGGCTCTTCGAGGCGTCGTTTTTCCCCTGCATGATTTACCTTATTGCTTCCTGGTACAAGAAGGATGAGCGCGCCAAGCGTGTCGTGCTATTCTACTCCACTGCATCATTAGCTTCTATGTTCTCCGGATACCTCCAGGCCGGCGCTTATAATGGACTCAATGGCCGTGCCGGAAGGGAAGGTTGGCAGTGGCTGTTCATCATCTGCGGCACCATCACTCTTCCAATCGCCCTTTGCGGCTATATTGTGAACCCGGACTTTCCAGAGAATACTCGTGCATTTTACATCACAAAGAAAGAGGCCGAGCATGCTAAGGATCGCCTCAAAGAAGAAGGACTGAAGCCGCTTGGAACCCATGCCTGGGACAGAAAAAAGATCTTCAGAATGGCCAAGCACTGGCAGTTCTGGGTTCTGCCGATTGGTTATTTCTTTGTGCAAGGCAGTTTGCCATCTCAGCAGCCAGCCTTTGCCCTGTGGTTGAAGTCTGAGGGATACTCACTTTACGATTATAACGTGCTTCCAACCGCCCAGAGCGGTCTGGCTGTGATCGTCCAGGTGGTTGCCGGTATGCTCTCCGACTCTCCACTTCTGAAGGGAAGACGCTGGCAGCCGATAATCATTATGCAACTGGGAACTCTCTTCGCCTGTATCGTGCTTGCCATCTGGCATGTGTCGAACAACTTCAAGATTGCCTTGTACATCATCAGTTACGCATCGGCGGGTGTCCCTGCCCTTTACTTCGCCTGGTTCTCTGAGCTTATCCCCGATGATCACGAGATGCGTGGATTCCTCACAGGAGCTTCAAATATGATGGGATACATCAATGGAATCTGGTATTCTGATGCCGTCTGGCGTACCGCCGAGAGCCCCCAGTTCCGTCCAGGATTCATTGCCGCCTCTGTTCTCGGTGTAGCCATTATCATTCTGACCGTTATCGTTCACCTTTTGGAGTTGCACGACGAGAAGACAAGAGCACAGCAACGGGAGGAGGAAGAAATTACCGAGGAGGCAGAAACGGCCTCCCATGAGGCAGCCTCCAACGGAACTGTTCGTGAAGGCTCCACAGGTGTCCAGCAGGTGGAGATTTCGTCCATTTCCGAGAAGGCCGAGATATCGTCAACAACGAAAAAGGTCGAGGAATCACCAATATCTAAGAAGTTGGACGCCGCCGAGGTCGTCTAAGCGTCTATGCCTCTGTGCGGTGCCGACGGCTCGTTCAACGGCTCGTTCGTTTTCTCTTTTTATTACTTAATTATCTTAGTATTCCAATTTCCTACTTTAACTAGCACACAGAGAGAGCTGGGGTGTGTATGTGAGTATGGATTAGTAGTCTAGAGTGTATTTATAGAGATTAGTTTGCCTTCTCTATACAGAGGCCCTCGCCTGCCGTAGGAACAGTTTGACATTAGCCGTGGAGGCCACTGCATGGGGCATCCGTAGAGCCGATGCCGAGCACGGTGCTAAGGCGGCCGAAAAAGACTTGGGAGCAAGCGAGGCCGACGCAGATGGCCATGAAGTAGGGCCAGATAAAGGTCATGGCAACCAGCATCAGCCAGTAGCCCATCATGGACACTATGAGCGCAACAAGCAGTCTGATCATATCCTTTCGCCACTCGCGCTGGCCAGGGCAGAAGACTTCCTTCATGATCTGGCCGAAGGACTTTCCACAGTCGTGGTGCTTCATCTGGTCGATTTTCTGTGTGATAGGCTCCTGGGCCTCCTTAAAGTCAACCTCGGTGGTCGAGCTGGCAGTGGTGTCGCACTCGGTACAGGCATCGTCTGGGTCCTCGGCCTCGATGGCTTCGTGCTGCTGCGGCTGGTCTGGGAAGACCCTGTCCTCGAGGTAGGAGCCAACGAAGCAGACGCCTCTGAAGACAAAACAGCAGACAAAGATGAGGATGCAGATACCAACGCAGCCGGCTGGGTTGTGCGCCTGCAGCTTCTCGAATACGACCGGATAGTCCTTGTAACTACCCGTCATGAAGGTGTTCATCATCATGTGCATGGTTGTGGTGGGAGCGATAGAAGAGGGGGCGTGAGAGAGGGGAAGGAAGAAGCGAAGGTTACGGAGGGGGAATTTTGGCTCTGACTACTACATATGAGGGAACCTATTCGGGCATCTACCAGCCTTATACATACCGTGCATGCCAAGCCCGTGGCTCCCAAGGGCCCTGGTGTTTATTTGCGCGGACAGGGAAAAAAAACTTGCTCATTCGCGTTATTGAGCAAATAATTTTCAAGACCAGGCTGGCTGGCTGTAGGCCGGCTGGCTGAGGGCAGGCTGAGAGCACCCACCCCCTCTCAACTAAATACCCTTTTTCTGGCCTCCCCCTAACAAACAAGGCTGTGTTACAGCTGGAGAGAGCTAGCTACATGGGGATGTACAGTGTGCAGTAGGGAAAATCCTGCGGCATTGGGGAAGATTCTACGAGCGATTGAATAGGCATGAGACGGGCATGAGACTGGAATGAGATAGACATGAGATGGACATGAGATGGGCAAGGCGGGAAGCGGAGGACGATTACGGGACAGCCCTTAATGTCTACTTGCGGTCTCTGTTTTCTGCCCCGACCAAACTGCAATTGTTCGGCGGCGGCATGGGACCGCTGAGGCCCCTTCGGCCCTCGAATATCGGCGTGAGAGATTTTCAACGCACTGCAGCTAAACCTAAGTGGGATTCAGAATGCCGAGAGATCGGCACTGTATACCGTACTGTGTGTGTCAAAAAAATAGAGGGTAACAACATACAGTAGAGGCATATAGTACAGGCCCGTATTCTGCTCGTTGACAGGGAGCACGATGCCCCAGACAGCTTGAAGAGACACACGAGAGAGAAGCCGGCACCGCCCCGTCAAGTGGTCTAAACAAACTAGGCCGAACCGTCCCAAAACAGAGCAGCCGGCACCTCTTTTCGAGCAATTTATCCGACCAGTCTGCCCTCCGCAGAGACCTACCGGGGTTCACCCAATGACAGCCGAACGGGAACCTTAATTGAGCAAATTACCAGGGTCGATTGCCTATTCGGGACCGTCGAGGGTGTTGTCGCGCAATTTTGCTCCTTTCCGGTTTTTTCTTTATAAATATTTCACTCTGCGTCTCGGCAGCACCAAAATCCAGGATTTCCTCACAGTCTTAACAACCTCTTTAATCTTTTACAATGTCTGTCGTTACCTCTTCTTACCTCACCACCATGTGGATGTCCGTTGGTGACACCTCCATGTACATGACCATGTACATGGATACCACCTACACTGTCGGCGGCGAGGACTCCTCGTCTGCTGCCGAGACTACCGAGCCTGCCGCTTCCTCCACCTACTCCTCCACCGAGGAGACCGCTGCCGCCACCACCGAGGAGACCGCTGCCGCCACCACCGAGGAGACCGCTGCCGCCACCACCGAGGAGACCGCTGCCGCCACCACCGAGGAGACCGCTGCCGCCACCACCGAGGAGACCGCTGCCGCCACCACCGAGGCTGCTTCCTCTTCTGAGGAGGCCTCTTCCTCCGTTGAGGCCAACACCTCTTCCTCCGTTGCCACCTTCGAGGGTGCCGCCAACAAGGCCTCGTACTCCCTGGGTGCCGTCGCTGCCCTCGGCGCTTACATGCTTCTGTAAGCTAACCGGTCATGGATTAACGTTCGCTAGCTGTCCCCTGTGATTTCCAATCCGGGTTCTCTGGTTATTCAATTGTTCATGTTTCTTTTGTACTGAATAGTAATGAATCGCAAGGAGTGTACATATCTTCCCTTTCCCCCTCTCACATTACGTAATATATTATCTTTTGTCCCGCAGGAAAAAAATACTTAGTTTTTTCTCATTCGCCGAGTGCTCCTCGAGCCTCTGCCCCAGTTAGGCAGGAAGGTGCGCTCCCCAACCTCCGAGCGCAAAAAAGCCGACAGCGCCAAGAATCCCCCGAGAACTTATCAACACCACGTTATTGCAACAAGCCGACCATCTCCAAAGCCGCCAAGAGGCCGCTGGGGACCCGCCCAACCTACATTATAGATAACCTTTTTCTCACCTCTCTCCCGTCTCTCAGCCGACCACTCCAACATCTGTCGACCGATATACACGAACTGCCAGGCTGACAGTGACACCAGTGACTCCAGTGAGCCCGGCGGGCCCGGTGGCACCCAATGGCACCCAGTGGCACTCAGTGGCACCCAGTAGGGTTCCCCTACTCTATGGACCTCTGTGGAGATTGTGACGAAGGCCTCTCTCATTTGTGGGGTCATAATAAAATGCCGCGCGCCAACCCGGAGCCCTTCCCCTATCGGGGAGCCACAATGTTCACTGCAGCCAACTACATCTCCTCATCGCGACCGAAAGATCCCATTCAGTACCCGCTAGCGTCCTTATCAGACGAATGGTATCGAGAGCCACTTTCAGATCCAACCTGCCGTATGAGCCTTCCGGAGGACTCGATTCTTTGTGCGGCATTCTTAGTTTCTTTTTTTTTCTTGGCAAATCCGTCACTGCCAGTTTTTTTAACTTGCGTAACCGCCAAGCTCCTTCCCCTCTATCTTTACCCGCTAAGGATCATTGATGCAACAACCTCCGACCGAAAATCTCCGTTGCTTTCATACCGAATATTCCTAGTGTCATATAATGACAGCTTTGTTCCTGAAATGGACTGCCTTCTCCTCAACTAGGTAGCAGCGCTCGAAAATCATGTCTGACAACAGTGTAAGCGCCGGCATTAGCCCGAAAGCTAGTGCCAGCCAGAAGATTAGCCCGATCACCTCCGTCACCAGTCCTATTCACGAGAGGATGACTGCGATCAAATCTTCTGAGACAGCATTGAGAACCGTCGATGCCAAGGATGCCGGCGACGAGGAGCTCCTCAACGAGATCGGTTACAAGCAGGAGCTTAAACGTACATTCTCCACCTTCCAAGTCTTTGGAATCGCCTATTCGATTATGGGCCTGCTCCCATCCATTTCTTCCGTTACTAGTACTGGTTATGCTTCTGGTCCTGCTGGATTCCTCTGGGGTTGGTTCACCTCCTCTCTGTTCATTCTTTCCATCGGTCTGTCCATGTCCACTCTGGCTAGTGCCATGCCAACCTCCGGTGGCCTCTACTACTGGACTTACTACTATGCCGGAGAAGGCTGGAGAGTCCCGGTTTCTTTCGTCATCGGCACCAGCAATGCCCTGGCCCTCTGTGCCGGACTCGTTTCTATCGCCTACGGAAACGCCGAGGAAATCCTCGCCGCCGTCTATATCACCAAGGATGGTAACTTTGATATTGGCCGTGGTACCACCTACGGTGTCTTTGCAGCCTGTGTTATCGGACAAGGAATACTCGCTGGTGCCAGCTCAAAGAGAGTCGCATGGCTCCAGGGGGTCTCTGCTGTCGCTAACACTTTGATCATTATTTTGTTCTTCATTGCTGTTCCAATCGGCACAAAGAGGAACGCCAGCTTCAACGGCGGAAAGTTTATCTTCGGTGAGGTTGATAACTTCTCTGACTGGCCAATCGGATTCCAGTTTGTGCTTTCTCTTATGTCTGCCGTTTGGACCATCGGTGCCTTCGACTCATGCGTCCATATGTCAGAGGAATGCCGTAACGCTGCCTACGGCTGCCCCATCGGAATTATGTCCTCAATCAGTGTCTGCGGCCTGCTTGGATTCTTTATTATTATCTGTATGAACGCCTGCGTCAGCTCTGACTTGGAGGCCGTTCTTGACACAGACAGCGGATTCCCAATGGCCCAACTGATATTTGATTCTCTGGGAAAGAAATGGACCGTTGCATTCATGGCTCTGATGGCCGTCTGCCAGTTTCTTATGGGATCATCTATCGCTACCGCCCTCTCTCGTCAGATCTGGGCCTTCTCCAGAGACGACGGACTGCCATTCAGTGGCTTCATTAAGGTAGTCGACAAGCGTCTCAAGGTCCCGCTTCGCGCCGTCATGTTTGGTGTCATCGTCGCCCTTCTCATTGGCTGCCTCTGTCTTGCCGGCTCCACCGCCTCTTCTGCCTTGTTCTCGCTTGCAGTCTCTGGAAACTACATCTCCTGGTGTACCCCTATTCTCTTTGCCCTCACTTCCGGAAAGGACAGATTTGTACCCGGCCCATTCTACTTTGGCCCAACTATTTGGAAGCTGAACGGTTGGATCTCTGTTGCTTGGGGATTCTTCATTATTGTCATCTGCATGTTTCCAAGTGCAATAGAGGTCGACCGCACGACTATGAACTACACCTGTGTCATCTCCGGAGGTATCTGGATCCTATCGGCCGTCTACTACTTCGTCTACAAGTACAAGTACTTCCATGGCCCTAAGTCGAATCTTTCTCCAGAGGAGCAGCTTGAAGTTGATGAGACCATCGCAGTGAAGAGCAGACAGTCTATTCCACAGAAGATCGAGTAAGTTCTTATGAATCGCTTTTTAATAGTTTAATATCGTTTTGTCCAGTGACCTAACCTTCAGCTCCCCCTGCTAGAGCTTCCTAATTCGGACACAGCCGTCATTTTTTTCCTCAAATGCTGAGGAGTTTGGCGCTTTGAGACGCCCTGCTGCGCAGACAAACAAGGACCCTTATCGGACCCGTTAATTGGCCGGGCTAATTGGCCGGGCTAATTGGCCGGGCTAATTGACCGGGATAATTGGCCTACATGGTTTAGGTTATAGTTAGATATTTCGTACAGTAGAGATGTATGGTGTGGGGAAGTGAAATCAGCATGGTGGAGGACTTGAATATGCTATCGCAGAAAATGGAAAATTCCGCCTCGTATGTGCCGCATCGCCCTTCTGCTGACGTATCGTGCAACCAGATCTGGCCATTTTAATCGGCACCATTTGCTTATCAATGTAGCTGATTAGTGTGTGCATGTCCCATATACTTAAGGTGCCTAAAAGCCCTAAAAAATGCAGCGTAGCTGTAGAACATGAGTGCTATCACCAGCATCCCCCAGCAAAAGAGTGGAGAGCCTATACAGAGCCCCAAGGACAGCATCATCGTCTCCATCCGGTCTCATGAGACTGCCCTCCGTACGGTCGATGCCAGAGATGCCACCGACGAGCAGTTGCTGAATGAGATCGGATATAAGCAGGAGCTCAGACGGACATTCTCAACATTCCAGATCTTTGGTATTGCCTACTCGATCATGGGCTTACTCCCGTCGATCTCCTCTGTGGCTTACCTCGGCTACTCGGCTGGTCCGGGTGGCTTTCTATGGGGTTGGTTCGTGGCATCGATCTTCATTCTCTCGATTGGCGTCTCTATGTCCACCCTGGCGAGCTCCATGCCGACCTCTGGCGGTCTCTACTATTGGTCGTACTACTATGCTCCCGAAGGTTGGAGAGCTCCAATCTCGTTCGTCATCGGTACGTCGAACTCTTTAGCACTCTGTGCAGGATTTGTCTCCATTGCTTACGGCAATGCCCAGGAAATCCTGGCAGCCGTCTATCTCACACAGGACGGCGACTTCACTATCACTCGGGGTAACACATATGGCGTCTTTGCCGCCTGCATCATCGGGCAGGCGATCCTTGCTGGAGCAAGCTCCAAGAAGGTTGCCTGGCTCCAGACAGTCTCTGCCGTCTCTAACACTGCGCTCATAGTCCTGTTCTTGATTGCCCTCCCCATTGGAACGAAACACAACGGAAGCTTCAACGGTGGCAAGTTTATCTTTGGAGAGATTGACAACTTCTCTGCCTGGCCGACCGGGTTCCAGTTCATCCTTTCCATGATGACCGCAGTGTGGACCATTGGTGCATTTGACTCCTGCGTCCACATGTCCGAGGAGTGCCGCAATGCCTCCTACGGCTGCCCAATTGGCATCATCGGATCCATCAGCGTCTGTGGCATGCTTGGATTCTTTATCATCATATGCATGAACGCCTGCATCACCACCGACATCGAGGCAATTCTCAACAGTGAGACAGGCTTCCCAGTGGCACAGATAGTTTACAATGCCCTGGGACGCAACTGGGCTATTGCAGTGATGGCCTTGATGGCTGTCTGCCAGTTCCTTATGGGCGCTTCCATCAGCACTGCACTTTCGCGCCAGGTCTGGGCCTTTGCCAGAGACAATGGTCTGCCGCTCAGCTTCTTCATTAAAGTCGTGGACAAGAAACTTAAGGTCCCACTCCGTGCAGTCATCGCAAGTGGATGCTTTGGCCTTGTTTTGGGCTGTCTCTGCCTCGCTGGTACCACTGCATCCAGTGCCCTGTTCACTCTCGCCGTCGCTGGTAACTACCTCGCCTGGTGCACCCCGATTCTTCTCTCTCTGACCAGCGGCTCCAACAGATTCGTTCCAGGCCACTTCTACCTGGGAAACACGGCCTGGAAGATCAACGGCTGGATCTCAGTCCTTTGGGGTGCCTTTATCATCATTATCTCGATGTTCCCAAGCAGCACCACAGTCACTGCTTCGGACATGAACTACACCTGCGTCATTGCCGGCGGCGTCTGGCTTCTTTCGACCATATACTACTTCGTCTACAAGTACAAGTACTACCACGGCCCACAGTCGAACCTTGACCCAGAGGAGCAGCTGGAGGTCGATGAAGTGCTGGCCACAAAGAGCAGAATGTCGATTCCAGAGAAGGTCGGCTAGAGAGTTTAATTGCTCTGTTTTTTTTTTTTATTTTATCGTCCATTATACAAGTTGAGTTAAGCTTTACCCTTAGGCTTTGGAGGTGGCGGAACATCCCCTGTCACTGGAGCCGAGGGCCCATCGAGCTCTTGCGACTTGGCCTCCTCCTCTTTGAAGTAATCGTCGAGGTTGGCAGTATAGGCACCGGCCTTGGACTTCTTCTTTCTAGTGGACGTAGGTGTACCTCCTGGTGTAGCCGCAGAGCCACTCTGGAACGCTGGAGCATGCACCTGATTCAGCAGAGCTGGCTGCCCTCCTCCCACGGAAGGATTAGCAGATGGAGGAAGAGGAGCAGAGGCTGAGAGCGAGTCAGAGCCAGAAGGATCGTAGGACTGCATGGCAGGAGAAGAGCCAGGCGCTTGGAACATCACCGTACCAGGAGCCATCTGCTGGCCGCCGAGCTGTGGCTCTGGAAGACGGTGCAGCAGGCCGTAGCCAATGTCACAGCCGAGCAGGCCGCGGCCGCCCCACTGTTCGTTCGGGTAGATGGTGACGGGGCGCACGGTGTCGTAGTCGTGGTTGTAGACGTAGAGCACGAGCGAGCAAGGTGTAGCATTCTGGACGCCACCATATGTAGGGTTCTGCTGCTGTTTCAAGCGCCACTTGTTGTAGACCGAGTAGACCACTTTGCCGAGGAGGTCCTCACCACCGGTGGATAACAGGCCTCCCTCGCAGTTGAGCACGTACTCGTCAGGCATGATCCCGGCGACGTATGCAGGCGAGTTCGGTTGCACACGCAAAACATGCCACACGTACGAGGCGGCCACGAGCGGCGTCAGCTGCAGCGTGAGTCTTAACTTGCGGAAGGCATTGTTGTGCACGACGGGCACGCCAGAACTGCCGCTTTCAGCGCCAGCGCTCATGTCCACGTCGTCGAGCTGCTCACCCGAGCTCGACGACGTAAACTCCTCGTTCGGAACCACAATCGGCCGCGTCACGCTGCCCTTGCCGGACCACACGTCGAACGCCAGGTCGGCCTTCTTCTCGGTCACCTCATACTTTAGGAAGTCGAGTAAAACAGAGTAATCGACGTTCGAAGGGTCGATGCCGCCCATTTTCCCAGTGCTTGCGGCACCGCTGGCCACCGGCTCAGGTTCTGCCTGGCTGTATGGGTTAGAGCTCAGCGCCTGGCCCTGCTGGAAGAAGCTACAGATCTCCCGGCCGTTGATACCAGTAACATAGTCAAACCAGGACTCAAAGCCGTATTTTTCGCCCAGAGAGTCCTTCTCGACGTTCAAAACACGCAATCCGACTCCATCAAACTCACTGTCGCCCGAATTTGCAGCTTGCAGGTACGTCGACGCCTGTGTCTCTATGCTCGACACGAGCTTCTTGGCAAGCCCAAACATCCTTCTCTTGTGTATACGTATATAAATACATCAACTTTTTTCCCCCAGACCTCCGGGAAAAACTTCCCCACACAAATTTTCACCCCATCTCTAACCACCTCCTCTCCAGCTACGACCGGCAGTATCAAGCACCTACTGCGCAGTATCCGCGCAATGTCTACCGAAGTTCTCAAGGTGGATCCTAAATCGATTAGTTTCGATGGAAACAACCCCGTGGTGAGCGATCCTTCCACTCTGGCGGCCCTCCAAAAGGCCTCCAAATTGCTCCAGGATGGTCAGGTAGTGGCCTTCCCGACGGAGACCGTCTACGGCCTCGGTGGCTCCTCGTTGTCTACCGACAGCGTCAAGGCGATCTACGCCGCAAAGCACCGCCCGGCAGATAATCCGCTCATCTCCCACATCTCCTCCCTGGACCAGCTCAAGAGACGGCTCTTGAAGCCCGGCCAGGAGATCCCAGACGTCTACAAGCCACTCATAGAGAAGTTCTGGCCCGGCCCGCTGACTATCTTGCTGCCGGCAGACAAGGACTCACCCGTTTCGCCCGCTGTCACCGCAAACCAGCCAACTTTCACAGTCAGAATGCCTTCGCACCCGGTCGCAAGGGCCCTCATCGCTATCTCCGACCTACCGCTCGCTGCCCCTTCTGCCAATGCTTCGACAAGACCTTCCCCGACACAGGCATCCCACGTCTACCACGACCTTCAAGGCCGCATCCCTCTCATCCTTGATGGTGGGTCTTCGGACGTCGGCCTCGAAAGCACCGTCGTCGACGGCCTCTGCGACCCGCCAATGCTCCTCCGCCCCGGCGGAATCCCCGTCGAGCAGATCAGAGAGGTCGGCGGACCCTTCTGGCAACGCATTGTCATCGCAAAGAAGACCGCTGGCAGGAACGAGCCCGTTAGAACCCCGGGAATGAAGTACAGACACTACAGCCCAACCGCTAAAGTCGTCCTCTTCCTCAACTCTAAGGACGAGTCCGCCGCCACCAAATACATCGAGGAGAACCACCTCGAGGGCAAGAAGATCGCTCTGCTTCGGTCGAAGCACTTCAACAAGATCCCAGGATCTACCATAACTATAGACAGGCAGCTCGGCACTACCGGTGCAGACATCCAGCGTAACATGTTTGCCGAGCTCCGCTCCACCGACGAACAAGGCGTCGACTACATCCTCATCGAAGGTGTCCCTTCGGACCACGAGGGACTCGCCATTATGAACCGCCTCACGAAGGCAGCCAGCGTCATCGTCGATGCTGACTCCAACGACATCATTAATAAGTAAAAATCGAGATTATAATTGAATCAAAAAATACAAAATCTTCAGAACGACTTGGTCGGGGGGCCATTGCCATTTTTTTTTGTGCTAGCGGACCAACCTTTACAGCTCATCCTTAGAGTCGGTCTCCTTTGGCTGGAACTGGGCAGCAACAGAGGAGTACTTCTCAAAGAAGAAGGCCTTGGCGGCGTTGAACTTCTCACCGGCAACAGACTGGATGCTCTCAACGGCACCAGTAGCAGCAGCTCCCTCGGCCGACAGAGTGGCCTGAACCTTCTCCTTCATGGAGGAGACGCTGGCAGCAGCGGCGCTCTGGGCAGAAGAGTACTTGGCGTCAGCGGAAGACTGAGCAGCAGAGTACTTGGAGTTGGCGGCGGCAGTGACGGAAGCGTACTTGGCGTCGGCAGAAGACTTAGCCTCGGCGTACTTGGCAGAGGCAGAGGCCTGGTGAGCCGAAGCGGCCTCCTTGACGGAGGCAAGCTTGGACTCGGCAGCGGCCTTCTCCTCGGCAGGCTTGTTAGCAACGGCCTTCTCCGCGGCAGCAATCTTGTTGCTGAACTCAGTCTTGGCGGCAGCATAGGAGTCCTTGGCAGCAGAGACCTCGGAAACGGCAGAAGCAGAGGCAGCGGAAGCCTTGGCTGCAACAGCGTCCTTAGCAGACTGGACCTCGGCAGCGGCAGAAGCCTTGGCGGCACTCAGGCTCTCAGAGGCAGCAAGCTTGACGGAGTTGTAAGCCGACTTGATCGAAGCGATCTTGGACTCTCTGGCAGCCTTAGAGGCAGCAGCAGCGGAGGAGGAAGCCTCGGCCTTAGAGGAAAGAGAAGCAGCCTTGGCAGAAGCGGAAGACTCTCTAGCAGCCTCCTTAGAAGCAGACTTGGAAGCCTGGGCGGCAGAGATCTCGGCCTTGGCAGAGCTCTCGACGTCCTTGACAGAGGCGACCTTCTCGGCAGCAGCGCCAGCGACAGCGGCCTTGGCGGCGTCGGCCTTGCCCTTGACGGCATCGGCCTTGCCCTTGACAGCGTCAGCAGCAGCAGAGTACTTGGCCTTGACAGCCTCGGCGGCGGCAGAAGCCTTAGCCTTGAGGCCGTCGACCTTTGCGGAAGCGGAGCTGGCGTGGACGGTAGCCTCAGACTGGATCGAGGCAACCTTGTCGGAGGCGGCGCTCTGAGCAGCAGAAGCCTTCTCGGCAGCAGCAGAGGTGATAGACTCGGCCTTAGACTTGGCAGCCTCCTTGTCGGTGGCAGCGGACTGGACGGCAGAAGCCTTCGAGGCAGCAGCAGACTTGATGGAGGCAACCTTCTCGGAGGCAGCAGACTGAACGGAAGCGACAGCACCGGAGGCAGAAGAGGCCTTGGCGTCGTAAGCGGCCTGGACAGCGGATGCCTTCGAGTTGTAGACGGACTGGACGGAGGCAGCCTTCTCGCTGTAGGCGGCCTTGCCGGCGGCAACCTTGTCGCCGGCAGCACCCTTGACAGAGTCCTTAGCGGCGGCAACCTTGTCTCCAGCGGCGGCCTTGGCAGCAGCAGCCTTGTCTCCAGCAGCAGCCTTGGCGGCAGAGGCCTTGTCTCCAGCGGCGGCCTTGGCAGCAGCAGCCTTGTCGCCGGCAGCACCCTTGACAGAGTCCTTAGCGGCAGCAACCTTGTCTCCAGCGGCGGCCTTAGCGGCAGCGGCCTTGTCTCCAGCAGCAGCAACCTTAGCGGCGGCAGCGGCCTTAGCGGCGGCAGCCTTGTCTCCGGCGGCAGCCTTGGCAGAGTCGACCTTGTCTCCAACGGCGGACTTGGCGGCAGCGAGCTTCTCAGAGGCAGCGGCCTGGGCGGAGTGGAGAGAGGAGCCGTCGATCTTGTGAGAACCGTGCTCCTTGATGAAGTCGGCCATGTCGTCGAGGGTACGGGAGCCCTCGTAGACGACAGGGTCGGAACCGTCACCAGGGTAGAGGACGAGGGTTGGGTAACCCTCGATCTTGATTCCGTTGACGTCGTTGGCGGTGTGGTCGAGGTCGGCGAGCAGGACGGAGCTGTTGGCGTCCTTGTCCTTGGAGAAGACGTCGGCAAGCTCCTGGAAGACCGGGTGGAGTCTCTTGCAGTGTCCGCACCATGGGGCGTAGTACTTGACAAAGACGTCCTTGCCGGAGCTGGTGACGTTGTCGTGCTCAGCGCCGACGAGGTGGTAGACACTGGAGTTCTGCTGCTCGGGGATAGGCTCGGACTTGACGATCGGGTCGAGGGTGCCCTCGTTGAACTTGAAGACAAAGTCAGGGATCTCCTCGACCTTGAGGTCGGTGGCCTGGGAGATGCCGTACTTGAGGTTGTTAGGGATGTCGTGGATGGCGAAGAGAGGGAACTTCTGCTCCATGTTGAGGTTGTCGGCGTGCATGCCGTACTTGTTGGCGTCGAGGCCGACAAAGTTGATCTTGCCTCTGAACTTCTTGGCGAGCTTCTTGATTTCGCTCTTGGCGGAGTCCTTCTGCTTAGGGTCGTCGTAGAAGAAGTATGCGAGCGGCACGTTGGCGCCCATGTAGCCTCTGAACGAGGAGCCGTCGATGTCGCCGAAGAGAGGCTTCGACTCGACGTCGACGAACGACTTGAGGTTCTCCTCGTTGACGACGGTGCCCTTCTCGAGGACGGAGGCGTCGTTGGCGTCCTCGTCGGGTCTGAAGACGACGTAGGCGGGCTTGTCGGCGGTGGCGGAGTACTTCTCGACGTACTTGGCGTCCGAGGTCGAGACGAACGTGAAGTAGTCGCGGAGGTCCTCGGCGACCGTGTAGAAGGTGTCGTTGCCGACGGTGGCGCCCTCTGGGATCACCTGGAGCACGACCGGGTCGGCGGCGGCCTCGATGGCGGCGTCCACGGCGGAGCTGCTCTCAAAGGCCTGCACGGCAGGCTGCGACTGCTTCACCATGTAGTTGACGATGGCGTCCGAGGAGCGCTGGCCGGTGTAGTCGGCGATGTCCTTCGTGGAGCCTCTGAACACCTTCATCGTAGGGTAGCCCTTGATCTCGAACTGGGAGCACAGGTCGCGCTCCTCCGTGCAGTCAACCTGCACGAGCGGGATGTCGTCGGCGCTGAGCGTCTCGGCGGCCGCAACGTACTGCGGGCCGAGGTTCTTACAGTGGCCACACCAGGGGGCAAAGAACTCGGCGAGAACAAGAGGGTGGGCGTCGATGAAGTCGCCAAAGTTGTCGGCGTTGAGCTTGACGACCTTGGAGTCCTCCGGGGCGACGGCGGCGGAGTCGTCTGCAGAGACGAGGCTGGCAATGGCAGCCAGAATACACAGGCTCGATCTAAACAGCATGAGTCTCTCTTTTGTGTAGTGTGCAACTAAGGGGCGAGAGTTTTCCCGCGCCTCACTTTAAATTTAAAGGGGCCGCTTCTTCTGTGATCTTTGCATTTTTTTTTTCTCCGCTGCACTCCGGTTGTTACTGTAATTGCCACGTCAGTAGCAGAAAGCGCGAGAAGGTGGGAGGAAATAATTGCCTGGCTAGTGTGCTGTCTTGGCTGAGGCGATGTGGATGGGATGGAGGATTACGGAGGATTATGGATGGGATGCAGGATATGGATGGTAGTGTAGTGAGTGTGCGGTGTAGGTAGGTAGTACGACCATATATAGTGGGGATAGTGGGTAGTGGTAGTGGGTGGTAGGAGTGGTAGGGGTGGTAGTGGGTGGTAGACACACCTCTGATGGCTGGCGCCACTGAAATCACCGAGTCTCGGCGATCATTTTCGTCCTACTTACCCCCCTCAATGGTACGTGCATCCCAATAAAGTCCCTCACTCAAAGACCTCCCATTGCCCCAGCCAGCTCTTACTAATTGCACCTAGCGCGAGGGGGTCCCAGAGTCTTGCCGCCCCAGAGTCTTGCCGCCCCAGAGTCTTGCCGCCCCAGATTCTGGCAGCCCCAGATTCCCTGTGAACATCCCTGCACCGCACGATAGCAGGGACCTCCAGCTGATTCCCTGATACTCACCCCGCAAGCCAACGCCCCCTTCTTCCCCCCTCCACGCCATGGGCAACCGCATCGACAACACGCTCGCGGCGCAGATCACATCCGTGCCCTCCGTAGACAACCGCCAGCTGCTCAAGCTCATCACCCAGTACTTCTACTCGCTCGGCGAGCCCACTTTCGACCACATTGCTGACGACCTTGTTGATAAGACCGGCATCCAGCTCTCCGACGGCCAGACCGCCCAATTGACCGAGCTACTCACCTCCCCGGACAAGTACAACCTCGAACAGAAGCGGCCGCAGCGCCTGCTCTCTGCCGCTGTCGCAAAGCTTTCCCCCGGCTCCCCCAATGCCCAGAACGCAGCCCTGGCCCTCGTCTTCAAGCACCTCTTCCTCGAGGCCCTCTTCATCGACGGCAACCGCACCAAGGCACTGCGCATCCTCCGCAACATGCCCGACGCCGCTGACACTGGTGCCGATGCCACCGGACAGTACTCCCGCAACCAGCTGCTCATCCGCTCGCTCTCCTCGCTCCTCACTGACGAAAAGCCCTCCCTCCAGACCCTCGAAGACCTCCACTGGCCCACCACCGCCACACCCGATCTCCGCCGCTCCCGCCAGCTTCTGCTGCAGTCCGTGTTCGAACTGCTCCCACCTGGAACTTCCCCCGACCCGGACCGTCTAGTGACGCTCCTCGATGAGGCACTCTCCTACCAGCAGCTCGTCAACCCGTACTACATTCCACCATTCAAGAACGAGCCCGCTACCGACGATCTCGTCGCCTCCTCCGCCGCCGCCAGTGCCCCCCTCACACTCTACCGCGACTTCGGAAAGACCCTCTCGCCTCAGGACCGCCTCGACCAGCTTCCACTCAAGCTCAAAAAGAACCTCTCCGATCACGACGACGAGGTCTGGTACGTCCGCTACTCCAACTCCGGCCGCTTCCTCGCCTCCGCATCCATCGACAAATCCATCACAATCTACGACGCCCAGAATGACTACGCCGTCTACAAGCAGCTCGTCGGCCACAAGGGCTCCATCATCTACCTCTCCTGGTCCCAAGACGACTCCCACATCATCAGCTCCTCCTTCGACCAGACCGTCAAGATCTGGGACCTAGAGACCGACGCTGTCTCCAGCCTCCGAAGCGAAACTTTCTTCAACACCAACCTTCGTGTCTGGTCCGTCGAATTCCTCGACGATAACGACACCTTCGTCATCGGCTCTCCCGATAAAGAGCTCGCCATCTTCAACCGCGAAGAGTTTATGATTCACGACTTCTCCCCAGAGTACCGCATCGACGACCTCACCGTCGTCAACAACGAGAAGCTCTACGCCATCACACACACCTGCGAGCTCCTCATATACAACCTCAGGGACAAGGACTACCGCCTCATCAACAAGGTCTCCCTCGGCAAGAAGCTCACCGCCATCACACACGACCCTGCCGACCCTGACCACATCCTCATCAACCTTAAGCCGGACGAGTTGCAGTTGTGGAACGTGCACGACCCGGAGAGGCCATACATCGAGAACAAATACTACGGACTACAGCAGTCGGAGTACATTATTAGAGGAGCCCTGTCCGACCGCAACCTCGTCTTCTCGGGCTCCGAGGACGGCCTGATCTACGTCTGGAATGAAAGATTCGGCAATCTCATCAGCTGCCTCAAGGGACACACCTCCCTGATCAGCTGCATCGCTTGGAGGCCTAACCCTGAGGGTACACGCCAGGCTTGCGAGTGGGCAAGCTGCAGCGATGATGGCCACGTTAATGTTTGGGGGTATTTGAAGTGAGTACGTCTACTTCGGTATATATATATATATATATGGAGCGTAGTAAGCTTCTGCTTTTTAATACACATCGTCTTCGATATCATCCTGAGACAGAACGTTGGCCTCTCTGACACCCCTATCGACGTCGACCAGCCCGAAGATCGGGATGGCCAGCAGCAACAGTGCCAGCAGAACCCAGAAGCACTCCCGAATCTCATGGGTGAGGTCAATCACAACTCCCACGAGAAGCGGACCGAGAATCGAGGAGCCCTTGTCGGTGATGCTGAAGAGCGCAAAGAAGACAGACTCCTGACCCTTCGGAATCAGCATCGAATACATCGACCGCGAGATCGTTGCAATGCCACCAAGGGAGAATCCGTACCAGATCGCCAGAACGTACATCTCCATATCGTGGTGCAGGCCAAAAGTGTCGAAGAAGAAGCCGAGGATTCCATAGAACGGGATCATCGCAGCCCACAGGATGACGAGGACGAGCGTCTTTTTAATGGTGAGCTTGAAGCGGGGCTGGAGCCAGTTTGGAATGAGGATCGAGCCACCGATGGCGGATATCATAGCCAGCACACCGATGCGCGACAGCTGGATGGTGTTCATGTCCAGGTTGGACCTGGCAAATAGAATGGCTGTTGAGTTGATGGTGGTCATCGAGTCGGAGACGACGAACCAGCCGATCAGGAAGTAGCAGATGTCCCGGAGTTCGGAGGCCTGCTTAAATGCAAGGTAGAGAGTTTTGTAGCCATGGAGGATGTAGGCCTTGCAAACATCACGTTTGTACTTGATCTCACCCCAAGTGCCCGGCTCTCTGGTGAGGTTGTCTATTTTGAGCTCGGGGGAGGCCCTCGGTTTCAAGAAGAGAGAGATGGGGAACTGGAAGACGAACCACCAGAGTCCCACAAGGCCGATGACGGTTTTGATTGGCGTAATTACGGACACGACTTGCAGCTTGTCACGAATAGCGATCAGCATGAACATGGTGCCGACTTGCACGATCAACGCGGCGATGTAGCCGCTGGCGGCGCCAGAGCCAGAGATCTGCGCAGAAACCTCTCCAACTTTCCGCGTTCTGTCAGGGGAATCCAGCGGGATCTCCTCAATCTCCTTGGTGCTGCCTACGAGCAGCGAAAGGAACGAGTTGCCACAGACGCTGACGCATCCGTAAGCGCTGTTGGCGAGGATGGCGAGGACGGAGGCCATGTAGTAGCTACTTGGTCTCAGTAACCAGTAGAACATAGTGCAAAGCGAACCGGCGATTCCAAATCCGATCAGAAGCTGCTTTCTGTGAGTTCCACGGTCGGCGGCACCGGACATCGAGATCACGCAGATCGTCTGGATGAGCACCGAGAGCGAGAACGTGTAAAGCGCGTAAGAGCTGGTGTCGATGAAGAAACGGCCGTTCATGATCGGAAGCACGCAGGTATCGTCGGGCAGCTTCTTCTTGTTCGTATTTTCACGGGCAAAGAGAGCCAGCCTCCTCATCCTCGGTCCTACGTCCACCAGCGAGCTTCCATGGCTTCCAGCCTCCTCAGGAGGTGGAGGTGGACTAGGGTACGGCACTTCCGGATCGTGGCTTGTTCCGCTACAGGGCGAGATCTTGTCGCTGAACTTCACGCCATTGTCCCTTGCGATCTGCTCCAACAGGATCGGCACGTACGTTCCCACAGCGCTCACAATGAACGGTTCGCTCGCCCACGAGTAGAGGCACCACCCGAGGATCTCTAACAGAGTGGTTCTCGGAGCTGGAATCTGACTCGAAACGGTCGAAGAGCGGCTCGCCCAGGTGCGGTCGGCAGCAGCTGAGGCGGCTTCCATATCTTCATCCACTTCAGGCGCGAGCAGCGGAGCATCGACCTCGTCGCCGCTCTCTAGTAGCTCGTCGTTGCCGTCAGTAGCAGAAAGAACCATGTGTAGCCAAAATAGGAAACACTAAATTAGGCAGAATTAGGCTAAGATTGGGACCGAAGCTTTAAAAAGTGATGGTTTCTCTCTATGTGTATATATGTACAGACCGTTGCCTTCTCTCACACGTAAGATGCGATGACGATAGTGGCCATGCTGAACAGCAGACCGGCGAACTTCTCGGTGACGCTGTGGAAGTAGATCGATGTCATCAGCAGCATCCAGTACCAAAGACCGACAAGGAGCGCGAGGCCGACGTACTCGTGGCGGATGAGCACAGCCCTGACCAGCTCGAGGTAGCGACCCTGTTTGTACATTGTGCGGCCACCTTTGAGCAGCTCATTGTACCGGCGCAGGATGTCCTCGCCGTCGTAGAAGGTGAACAGCTCGTTCAGCAGGAACGAGCAGCTCAGAGTCAACAAGTAGACGTGACCGGACGGGTCGTGGCCGCCGTACCAGCTGCCCCTCAGCCGCCGGCATTGTTTCGACGAGATCTCTCTCGACCACAGCAGATCACCCTCCTGCGGTGGCAGGCCGTCCACCGTAAAGTCCATCGACTTGTAGCCGAATGCGCCGGCCCCGTCGGCCACCATGTGGGCCGGTATGTTGTAGCAGGAGCCGCCAGTGATCAGGAAGATCTTGTCCATGATTGGCAGACCAAAGAACCACTGGCTATAGAACACCCAGCAAAGTGTCGTCACGAGGTACCGCTTGATCGACTTGGCCATGTTTCTGCGCAGCCAGTAGGGGCCCTTGGCCTTGCGGACCTCGCCCTCGCGCCAGACGTTGACGAGCATCAGAACGAACAGAACGGTTGTCCAGAACCAGCCCTGCTTCACAAACAGCTTGTTGAAGATGTTCCGCTTCGTCGTGAAGTAGTTGTTTGCCATCTCCTCGGGCGAGAAGATCGAAATGAGCTGTCCAACTAGAAGAGTCCACGGGTAGCTAAGCATCAGTGCGATCTGCAGCTTGTCCATGCCGGTCTTCTGCGATAGGTACGTCAGCTTGTTGTTACAATACTCTAAATGGTCGCCGACGTCGGCCACCTGCACGGTCTCGGGCTGCGACGGCTTCACAGAAATAGGAGGCGCCATGATGACCTGTCACTTATAATAAACTCGGGGGAGTGAGTGATTACGTGGAGGAGCCTCCAGGCTGAAAAATAATCATTTTAAGCGCCAACCCTCCCTCCCCTCTCATTCCCTCCGTACACACTCACCGCATTTTCTTTGGACTCTGCCGTCGCCATGGCCGAAGAAGTTGCTCCGGAGGACATCCCGACTAGATGGGAGGTCGAGCTTGAGTTCGTTCAGTCGCTTGCAAACACTCAGTACCTGACCTACCTCGCCCAGACGGGCAAGCTCGAGGACCCAAACTTCCTTAACTACCTCGAGTACCTAGAGTACTGGAGGGAGCCAGAATACGCCAAGCAGCTCGTCTACCCAGACTGCTTGCACGTGCTTACTCTGCTGAAGAGCCCTGAGTTCAGGAAGCAGATCACAAAGTCTGAGGTCGGCTCCGTGATATACAATGACATGGTGGAGCGCTGGAAAGCTCCGCTCAAAGAGGCTAAGGAGCCTCCTCAGCCGGCCGGGCAACAGCCGGCAACGGAAAAGCAGGAAGGGCCACAACCGGAAGGGGCACAACCGGAAGGGGCACAACCGGAAGAGCCAAAACAGGAAGAGCCAAAACAGGAAGAGCAGGAGACGTCTGCCGCTGCAGCCCCCGCCGAGCCCAAGGCCTGAACCTACAGCAGCAGCTTAGACGCGGCTTGGCGTGCGATCTGTATAATGTGATATCTTTACTATTTAGGAAGAATGTTCTTAACCACCCGCCAGGCGCCCACTGGGAGGCTCTGCAAGTTGCCGGCAGTCCTTCTGAGCCAGCCGAAGTAGAGCAAAAGGCCTACGCCGATGCACAGCATGTTTGTAATATAGTAGCCGTCCCTCTGCATCTCGCAGACGCCGTTGGCAGTCGTACACTGGGCCTTCATGTCCGACGAGTAGCAGTTGTAGAACGGCTGCGTCTCGAATGGGTTCGGAACGGCAGAGGTGTCGCCGTCGTTCAGCGACAGCGGAACGCACCGTGCTTTGGAGAACTTGTCGATCAGGTACAGGACGATCATGCGCGGCCACTGGCCGCCCAGGTTGCTCAACGTGTTGAGCATCGTCATATAGGTGCCTCCGATGGCTGGGTCGGCTATGTTGGTGTGGAACGCCGAGATCGACACAAACTGCACGGTGTTCATGAACGACGAGAGCAGGTGCTGGAGGATCACCATCAGGAAGTACGCGGTGTTCACCTTGCCGTCCTCTGGGAAACACCAGACGAGGATCTGGCCCAGCACGGCCGCGAGGATCCGCCCGAGGTATCCGTAGAGCCACGGCTTGAGTGCCTCGGAGCCGGTGGACCACTGGGCCACGTAGTATCCAAAGATAATCTCGAAGGGAAAGTCGATGAGGACGGTGATGGCGAGGTCCTCCCTGGCGAAACCTTTGTCGAGCAGTTTTAAGTCTGTGGCGCCCTCGTTGGCCTGGAACGCGATCTTCGACACTAGCAGCAGCAGGATGAACAGCCTGACATTTTTAAGCTTGACGACGCTCACCATCCGCTTGTACACCTCCGGGATCGAGTCGACGACGGCCGCGGATGAGTTGTACACTGAAGAAGAGGAGGACGAGGACGAGGAGGTTTTATCGTCGCTCTTCTTGTCGTCGGACTCGACAAACGGTGGGTCTTCGGGCACAAACAGTGCGATGACGACGGTGATTGCCAGGTAGAAGATACCAGCGAGCGTCATGTACTGGCCGAGCGAGATGACTCCCTCGTCGCTGGGCACCGAACGGATGTACTTGTTGGCGAAGTCGGGCGAGTTGAAAGCGAGGAAGATCGTGAAACTCAGGAAGTAGCCCATGTTAATTCCGACGGTCTGGGCCGTCGAGGCGAAGCTTAGTGCACCTTTAGAGAGGATCGTCAGCGCCCATCCGTCGACGGCGATGTCCTGGGTAGCACAGAAGAAGATGAGCAGGAAGAACCAGGAGGTGATCTTGGACAGGTTACCTGCCAGGGCGACTGGCTCCATCAGCGTGTCTATAGAACGGCCCATGATGATGAGGCAAAGACCTGAGATGATCTGGATCGGGATGATCCACGAGCGGCGGCGGCCCACCTTCTTGGAGAAGACGGAGTCGACGATCGGCGACCAAAACAGCTTCATCGCGTACGGGTACGTGGCGAGCGTGAAAACTCCGATCTGCGAGTACGAGAGGTCGCCGGACTTCAGGATGAACGGCACCGATCCAAAGGCCAGTCCGATCGGGATGCCCTGGATGAAGTAGAGCAGCACGAGCAGCAGGAAACGCGGCCTGTCACTCGATGGAAGGCCCTTGGAGGCCGATTTCGTGGCCGAAATCTCCTCGTAGGGGCTCCGCTTGTTGCTGTACGGCGTGAGCCGGCCCTTTTCGCCCCGCGATTGCGTGCGGTAGATGCTGCCGCCGTTTTTCAGCGCCTCCTCGTGCCGGTCGGCGTCAGAATACAGCGACATAACCGAAGAAGTGTGACTTGTCAAAGAACGGTCAGAGTTTGGCCCAAATAGGAAATCGCTCCTCCTCTGCAGAGAGTGTGGAACTTTCCATTATTCCTTCCATTCCGATGGATCATCGCGGGAGGATTTTCACAGAGTGTCTCTCTAAAATTGTGTACTTGGATTGATTGCTTAGTAAAGATTTCCAGCTACTTTCTCGACTTCTTCCTCGAGCCGCCATCGTTGTCCCCATCGGACTCCTCCTCGTCGGCCTCGTTCTGCTCCTCGCCGGCTCCTTCCGCTTTGGGAAGCGCAGCCACGTACTCCTCGATGAATTTCGTCACTTCTTGCTTCAAAGCAGCCGTCTCTACCACTATCACAATGAAGCCATCGCTTCCAACATCGTACTTCAGCTTGCCCTCGTTCGGATACGCCACCTTCTCGTCGAAGGAGTCAAAGAACTCGTTGATGCCGGTAAAAGTGCGGATTCCGTCCAACAGAATCTCCTTCAGGTCAGACTGCTCCACTTCGATGGCACCATCCTGTCCCTTAGGCTGCTCCAGCACAATAACGCGGAAGTCATTGTCCAGCTGGTCCTCCTCCGGCTGCTGCTCGTTGATATAGAGGGCTTCTTCTGACATGGTACAGTGAGGAGGAGAAATCTCCCTCCGCATATTTTTTTTTTTTTTTTTTTTTTTCAGCCGTTTTTTTTTGCTTTCCCTCTCAGTTACTTGTTATGGCAAGGGACGGGGTTGAGGACAGACTTCTTCGCCAAGAGCTTGACGCTTTGTCAGATATCAACTCAACTTTGGCCGCAACCTTGGATGCACTGGATGCCACCAAGTCACAGGTCCGTAGACTCAAAGAAAGTAGCACTAACGCCTCCAAGATGGTAGACCTCTGGGTCAGGCTACTTAAAAAGAACAAAGAGAGGCAGCTCCTGGCAGCACGTCGCCAGGAGCTCGCCAACCTCCTCCTACAATTAAACAGTCGTAGTGACGACGGTCGTAGTGACGACGGTGGTGAAAACGGTGATTACAACAGTGATGACGAAACGGAAGTTACAAGCACTCGGTAAAATATAACACTTTGGAATAAAATTCAAACTTAATAACTTAGGCCTTCAGACCCTCCTCAAGCTCCTTCTCAATAGCCTTCTTCTCCTCCTCTGGGGAGGAAAGTCTGACGACGAGGTCACCACCCTCGACGTCCTCGTTCTTCTGAGCAAGGATCTCGGTAACTCTGCCGGCGACTGGAGCGGAAACAACCATCTCCATCTTCATGGCAGAGAGAACGCAGAGTGGGTCACCCTTCTTGACGTCGGCACCAACGTTGGTCTTGACGTCAACGATGACACCAGACATTGGGGCACCAACCTCGCATGGGTTGTGCACGTCAGCCTTGGCTCTCGTGACCTTCTCAACGGCGGCCTTCTTGTCGGCAACGACGACCTTTCTCATCTCACCGTTAAGCTCGAAGTAGACCTCGCGGGTTCCGTTCTCCTCGTCAAGGGAACCGATAGCGTTCAGCTTGACGATCAGAATCTTACCCTGCTCGATCTTGATGGCAACCTCCTCACCGATCTTTGGAGCAGCCAGGAAGAATCTGGTTGGCAGCACCGACAGGTCGTCGTACTTCTCCTGAGTGGCCTTGAAGTCCTCGTAGACACGTGGGTACATGTTGTAAGAGGCAACGTCGCACTCGGTGATCTCAGAACCGAATCTGGCACGCAGGTCGTTTCTGACACGCTGGAGGTCGAATGGCTCGAGCTCGAGACCAGGTCTTCTGGTGAGCTTTCTTCTCTTGCCCTTGATGACGTTCGTTCTCAGAGGCTCTGGGAATCCACCGTATGGAGTACCCATCAGGCCCTCGAAGAAGTCAAGAACAGAGTCTGGGAAGTCAAGCTCGGAGGCGAGTCTCTCGACGTCCTCTGGGGAGAGCTTGTTGGAGACCATGAACTGGGCAAGGTCACCAACAACCTTCGAGGTTGGGGTAACCTTGACGATGTCACCGAGAAGCATGTTAGCCTGCTCGTAGGCCTTCTTGGTCTGGTTCCACTGGTCACCAAGACCGACCTGCTGAGCCTGGAAGATCAGGTTGGTCAGCTGGCCACCTGGAATCTCGGTCTTGTAGATCTCTGGGTCTGGGCCGTTCAGCTCAGCACCGAAGCAAGAGTAGAGCATTCTCATCTGGGCCCAGTAGGAGTCGAGCTCACGGGCGGCAGACTCTGGAATGCCAGCGTCATCAACGGCGTTGATGAAGGCAGACATGGATGGCTGCGAGGTCAGGCCGGAGAAGGAGTTGACGGCACAGTCGACAATGTCGGCGCCGGCGTTGACGGCGTTGACGTAGGTCGAGACACCGGTAGCGGCGGAGTCGTGGGTGTGCAGGTGGATTGGCAGGTCTGGGTAGGCCTTTCTGATAGCACCGATCAGCTTGGTAGCGGCGAGAGGCTTCATGGTACCGGCCATGTCCTTGATTCCAAGGAAGTGGGTGCCCATCTCGACAATCTTGCCGACGGTCTCGAGGTAGTACTCGAGGTTGTACTTCTTTCCTGGCTGGAGCATGTCACCAGAGTAGCAGACAGTGGCCTCAACAACACCACCGGCCTTCTTGACGGCGTCCACACCGACCTTGAGCTGCTCAAGGTCGTTCAGGGCGTCGAAGACACGGAAGATGTCGACACCGTTGTCCTTAGCCTGCTTGACGAAGTGGTCAATGGCGTTGTCAGGCAGCGAGGAGTAGGCGACACCGTTGGCACCACGGAGGAGCATCTGGAATGGAATGTTTGGAACAGCCTCGCGCATCTTTCTCAGTCTGTCCCATGGGTCCTCGTGGAGGAATCTCATGGCGACATCGAAGGTGGCACCACCCCAGCACTCAAGGGCAAAGGCACCGGAGAAGGCGTGGGCGGTAGCTGGAGCGATGTTCAGCAGGTCGATGGTACGGACACGGGTAGCGAGGAGAGACTGGTGGGCGTCTCTCCAGGTGGTGTCCATAATAAGGGAGCCCTTGTTGGCTCTGACGGCCTTGGCGAGGGCCTCTGGGCCCTCCTCGAGGAGAAGGTTTCTCCATCCTGGAGGTGGGGTGACAGAGGTGTCGATAACGTCGCCGTTGGCGCCATGGATGGCTGGGATCTCGGCCTCCTTGGTGAGCTTAGGAAGACCGGTCTGGCCAGCGATCGAGGAGCCGTTGACGCACATGTCACCGAGGTAGGCGAGGAGCTTCTGGGCACGGTTTCTGGACTCGACCATGTCGAAGAGGGATGGGGTGTCGTCGATGAAGGTGGTCCAGCACTCGCCCTCGATGAAGGTTGGGTGCGTAAGCAGGGCGAGAAGGAATGGGATGTTGACCTTGACACCGCGGATACGGAACTCGATGAGGGCTCTGACCATCTTTCTTCTGGTGATCTCGTAGTTGGATGCGTGGGCAGTGCACTTGACGAGGAGGGAGTCGTAGTAAGGGGTGATGACGGCACCGGAGAAGCCGTTACCGCCGTCGAGACGGATACCGTTACCGCCAGCGGACTTGTAGACCTCGATTCTACCGGTGTCTGGCTGGAACTGCTTGGCAGGGTCCTCAGTGGTGATACGGCACTGGATGGCAAAGCCACGGGTGGTGATGTTCTCCTGGAGGAGGCCGAGCTTCTCGAGGGAGGCGCCAGCGGCGATCTGGATCTGGGCGGCGACAATGTCGATGCCGGTGATCTCCTCGGAGATGGTGTGCTCGACCTGGACACGAGGGTTGACCTCGATGAAGTAGTGGCGGCCCTGCTGGTCGACGAGGAACTCGGCGGTACCGGCGTTTCTGTAGTTGGCGGTCTGGGCGAGCTTGACGGCGTCGGCGAGGATGTTGTCTCTGACCTCGGCTGGGAGGGACTTGGATGGGGCGATCTCGACGACCTTCTGGTGACGTCTCTGGACGGAACAGTCACGCTCAAAGAGGTGGACGGTGTTGCCGTAGTTGTCGGCGAGCAGCTGGACCTCGATGTGCTTAGGGTGGTGGAGGAATCTCTCGAGGAAGCAGGTGCCGTTACCGAAGGCGGCCTTGGCCTCCGAGGAGGCTCTCTGGAAGGCGTCGAGGATGTCGTCGCCCTCGTTGACGACTCTCATACCACGTCCACCACCACCGAAGGCAGCCTTGATGATGACAGGGTAGCCGTACTCCTTGACAAAGTCGAGGGCCTGCTGAGGGTCGTCGACTGGGCCTGGGGTACCAGGCACGGTAGGCACGTCGCACTTGGCGGCGAGACGACGGGCAGAGACCTTGTCTCCCAGGTCGTCGATCACCTTGGCGCCAGGGCCGACCCAGATCAGGCCGGCGGCCTCCACCTTGGAAGCGAACTGGGCGTTCTCAGAGAGGAAGCCGTAGCCCGGGTGGATCATGGACACGCCGTGGGCCTTGGCGATCTCAATGATCCGGTCCATGGCGAGGTATGCGCCGACGGGCGAGAACTCGCCCTTGGCACCGATCTGGTAGGCCTCGTCGGCCTTGAGTCTGTGGGCACTGAGACGGTCCTCGTAAGCGTAAATGGCAACGGTCTTGAGGCCGAGCTCGTGGGCAGAACGGAAGACACGCGTGCAAATCTCTCCACGGTTTGCCACCAGCAGCTTGCCCATGTTGGGCAGGACTGCGTTTTGGCTTCTGATCTCGGCCACGGACGGCTTCGAAGCTTCAGAAAACGACATGACGGGGTGCTGAAAAGTCACTTGTTTTGGGGGGTTCTCTTTTTTCACCCCAGACCTGTGGGGGTGCGGGGTTTTTAATACTCGGTGCAACTTTTTTTTCACCAGGCTGTGCGCGTTCCCGGGAAGAGGAACTCGACGACAGCCCCGGGGGCTGGGGGTTTCGAGGGTTGGTCCCGGGATGGTCCGGCAGCACCAGCTGGGATGCAGCGTCCGGCGGCAGCGCCAGCTGGATGCAGCGTTAGCTGCTCGTATGTTCGCGTCAGCCAGCCACGGCAGCCGGCCACTGCTACGTCTACTGAGCTGATCCTTCTGATCCTATGCCCCGGGTTCTCTTTCTCTTTCTCTGACGATCTCCCCACAATCTCCCCAATTATTCCTACCCTCCCCCAATTATTCCTCCTTCCCCAATTACTCACTCTTAACTTCCTTTTACTCCCCTGCCTTTCACATCACATGGCACCTGTTCACTCCACATTATTCCACCCTGCTCGGCTTCCCCTTCCCCCTGCCCCCCCCTCTTTACCCTGCTCCCCGCGTCGTCTTCCACCCTTGCACCGTGACTCGGCTCAAATGGTGGGCTGTTGATTGGCTGCGTCTCCTCTCTACCGTTTCTTTTTTTCCTCCTTTTGCGTGCTTCCCCACAAAAAAAAAGGCAGCCAGGACCCGCCGCCGGCACCACCGCACCTGCCCCGTACGTACCTTCCCTGTACCCCATACTTTCCCCGTACCCCATACTTTCCCCTACCCCGTACTTTCCGGCGCCTCGCTGGCAGCCAGAGTAACGCAACTGAAAAACACGCTTTCTCCTTTCTCCTTACTCCTTCATCCTTCCTCCTTCCCATCAGGCAATTCGCTGCGCTTTTTCTTTTCCATGCACGCCCGGTGATGTCAAACCGTCACCGTCCCAAATCAATCCGCACCCAAACCTCCATTCCAGGCCCCTTCTGTTGACGCTTACTTCTTGCTCCATGCCGTTAACCGTTCTGCTTGCTGGGGACACCGGGACCCCTCGACACCGTAAACCTCACACCGTAAACCTCACACCGTAAACCTCCAACTGTAGGACCCCCGTCCCCCGAACCCAACCTACTTGCCAGCCCGCCACTTTTTCCCACCCGCCTCTTCCAATTTTGGCTGCAGTTTTCCTCTCCCTACTCCGTTGGCTATAGGTTCCTCCCTTATTACCCCAGACAGATCTCAAATCTCGTTCCAGCTCTACCCAATTTCCAATTCCCAAATTACCCCGGACTTTTCACAATTCCATTTGTCCCTTGCCACAGCATATTTTGTCGCAGAGCGTCACCCTTTTTGCTGTGAATTCCCCCTTCAGCATTCTCAGTCAATTGCACCCGTGTAGTCCATATACCGCATCCACACCGCCTTTGAAGGCACTCCAGTGGTACTCCAGTGGCTCTCCAGTGTGTCCATTGTAGGCCTAGTCCTGTTTCCCCAAGCACTTCAGAAAATGCTGTCCCTCTAAATTGGTAGGATAATCAATAACGAATAGTCAAGAGTAGGTCCTCGCCAAATAAACTACGTAAAACTAGCGACAGATTCTGTTCTGGCAAGTGGTATACTGAATGTATTGAGAGAATTTTAAACAGAGAGAGCGACATTCTCGTCGGAGAGGAGGTTCTTGTATGGAGACAGAGCTGCCTTGACGGTGACGTTGACGAACTTCTCGGTCTGGCGAGGAGCGCGGCCGATGAAGGTGCTTGGGTCGAGCAGGGTGTCCAGCTCGGAGTAGATTGGCTCAAAGTAAGGCGTCTTCTTGATACGCTCAATGAGGTCGTTGTCAGAGCCCTGCTGCTTGACCTGAGCGGCGGCCTGCTGCGAGAGCACGCGGATCTGCTCGTGGCATTCCTGTCTGTCGCCGCCCTTCTCAACCATGGCCATGATGATGTTCTCGGTGGCCATGAATGGGAGCTCGGCGTTGATGTGCTTCTCGACGACCTTAGGGTAGACAACGAGGCCGGAAACGATGTTGTTCAAGGTCGAGAGCAAGATGTCAGCGGTGAGGAAGGACTCTGGCAAAGAGATACGTCTGATGGCGGAGTCGTCCAAGGTTCTCTCCATCCACTGGACGGAGGAGGTGTTGAAGGCGTCCTGGAAGAGGGCACCGAGATGGCGGGCCAGCGAGCACACTCTCTCGCAGCGCATTGGGTTCCGCTTGTAGGCCATGGCGGAGGAGCCGATCTGGGACTTCTCGAATGGCTCCTCCATCTCCTTCAGGTGGGCAAGGAGACGGATGTCGGTGGCCATCTTGTGGCAGGAGGCACCCAGAGAGGCCAGAGGGTGCAGCTCGTCGATGTCGATCTTGCGCGAGTAGGTCTGGCCAGTGCATGGGTAGGCGTACTCGAAGCCGAGCAGCTTGACGACCTTCTCGTCGAGTGCCTCGACCTTGTCGTCGTCGCCGTGGAACAGCGACAGGAACGAGCCCTGGGTACCCGTCGTGCCCTTGACGCCTCTGAGTCCGAGGTCGTTTCTGGCACGCTCGAAGTTGCGCAGGTCCCACAGCAGCTCCTGCAGCCAGAGCGTGGCTCTCTTGCCGACGGTGGTCAGCTGGGCCGGCTGGAAGTGGGTCCAGCCAAGCACAGGCATGTCCTTGTACTCGAGGGCGAACTTGCTGAGCTTGTTGATCACATTGACGAGCTTCTCGATGAGGATGTCGTACGCGTCGCGCAGGAAGATCAGGTCGGCGTTGTCAGTGACGAAGCACGAGGTGGCTCCGAGATGGATGATTCCGGCGGCAGCAGGGCACGTCTCGCCAAAGGTGTGCACGTGAGCCATAACGTCGTGACGCACGCGGGCCTCCTCCTTCTTGGCAGCCTCCAGCTCCTCGTCAGTGATGATCAGGTGCTTGCCCATCTGCTCGATGGCCTCGTCCGTGATCATATCGAGTCCAAGGGACTTCTCGGCGATGGCCAGGTTGTACCAGAGCTTTCTCCAGGTCGAGAACCGGTTCCGCATCGAGAAGACGTGCGACATCTCCTTCGAGGCATACCGAGTCGACAGTGGCGTCGTGTAAATATCGTTGTCGTTGGTCATCGTGCGCTGCTACAGTTAAAGAACAAGTGGTGCTAACTGGCTAACAATACTAAATCCCCGCTCATTTCTGGCCCAATTTTTCAATTTGCGGGGGAATTTTTTTTTCCAAATTAACCTGCAGGTCCTAACGGAGTCGGAGTCAGCTGAGGCCTGCAGGCCTCGTCCTGCAGGACGAGGCTGCCGGATTTGCCGCGGAGATGTCCGGGACGGTAGGACGGATATAATGGGGCCATGGTGATAGCCAGAGTGTTCCTAGGTCCCCAAGTAACCCACTATACAATGATGAAACTTCCTCTACACACCAAATTGACACCCATATCTAGCGTCCCAACCGGCAATGCAATCCCCACCTAAAATTTCAGACTCTCCCTTAGACCACTTTAACATTCACACTTTCGGTTACGGCCATATCTAGGGGAAAGCACCGTTTCCCGTCCGATCAACTGTAGTTAAGCCCCTAAGAGCTCGACTGAGTAGTGTAGTGGGAG
The DNA here is from genome assembly GCA_018344475.1 of Xiuguozyma silvatica. Taxonomy (NCBI): domain Eukaryota; kingdom Fungi; phylum Ascomycota; class Pichiomycetes; order Pichiales; family Pichiaceae; genus Xiuguozyma; species Xiuguozyma silvatica. The sequence goes on along the minus strand of JADIOY010000025.1, from coordinate 26,801 downwards.
ACCATACGCGAAATTCGAGTGCTGTAATCTTTCTTTTTTTTTTTTCCTTGCACTAGCTAGCTGACTAGCTAGCTGACTAGTTAGCTAAGACCTCCTGTACGTCATCTTCGTTCCTCTCATACAATACATTAATCTATAACTTACTGGTCTGACAGTAGATCGTCGCCAGCGGTTGGCGCATTTGCAATCGAGCTCACCGTAGACATCACCTCCTCCCTGTCGCTCGCCGGCGAGTCCATGTTGAACTCCGAAGATGCCATCGCGACGCTGCTCAGCACCTTCTTTCTTCTCTTCACTGTAGAGTCGTCCTCTCCGCTGCTGCTCACGCCGGAGCTGTCCACCGCATCGCACTCCTCGTCTTCATCATCGACGGCACCCTCAGCCTTAGACAGCTCCTGCATCCGCTGCTCCTGCTCCTCGCGCCGCTTCTCGATCTCCTGCGTCATCTGCTCGACGTGCTCGCCTCCGAGAGGACCGGAGCTCCGGCGTCTGTAGAACAGCAGGTATGCGTTTCCCCGGATTGAGTCGACCGGGTCCGCAGGGGTCACGCGAGAGTCATCAAAGTAGTACCACTTGTCGTCGACAAAGTCCTTCACGAACGCAGTGTAATGTCCGCCGCCCATGCCACCGTAGTGGTTGTCAACAGCGAACAGGTCGTACACAAGCGTCCGGTCATTCTCCTTGTCCGCAATGTACTTCTGCAGATCCATACCTTCAATCGGGAACTCGACGACCGCATCGATCTTGTCGCTGAAACTCCGACTGCTCTCGAACCGCTTCAAGTGGATAGTCAGAATGTCAGGTACAGACCAGACCTCGATCTTCTTCGTCGCCTGCCGGTGCTCCTTGCACTCGGGGCAGTACCACAGGTCCTGCTCTCCAAGCACCTCAGGCTTCGAGAAAAGCTCAAGGCAGTCGTCGAGAGCGATCGTCTTGTTCTTGCGGGCCGCAGCATCCTTGCGGCTCGACTCAAGCTCCTCGTTGCGCAGCGCCTCAGGGTGGGTCCAGGTCTCTTTGCCACCTTCGCCGTCCTCCTCGATGCCCGTGAAAAAGACATCAAAGAGCTCGTCGTCCCATTCGCAGACAAGCGCGTTCTTCTCCTGGATAAGAGGGCCGTTGCTGAACTCATCCTCAGACTCATCATCAACAGCCATGTCAGGATCAACCTTCTCTGGAGAGTTGTCGTCATCGTCGTCGTCGTCATCAGAGTCGTCGTCAGAGTCGGAGTCTGAATCCAACTTTTCGTCCTTGTCTTCATCGGCTTCCTCAGACAACTTCTCCTCAGAAGTACTCTCTTCCTTCTCTTCTTCTTCCTCCTCCTCCATGGCACGGTAAGTATACAGATCTCTCTTCAGGCGTGGCAGCCTGTCCAAAAGGTCCTCGAGACCGCCGAAGTTACCGTTGGTCTCAGGGATCCAGAGGTTGTCATCGTCGTCATCGTCATCTTCTTCCTCCTCTCTGCTGGCACTGAAGCTATGATAGCCCATCCGGTGGGCAAACCGACTTCCGAAGCTGCGGCGTGGTTTCACCTTGCGTCCACTGAGCACCTTGACGTGGAATGCATAATCGCCAGGGAGTTCAGGGTTGGCCTGGGAAATGACCGATTCAACATCGTCTTCCGCCTCGGCCAGCTTCTCCTTGTCAGCGGCGTCGAGATTAGGGAAGTCCTCGGCGGTGTACTGGTCTTTCGAATGAGACCGAATCTTTTGAAAGTAGTGGTAGGTCGACAACTGAGTGTACCGCTTTTCCAGCTTCTGCCTGATGCTGCCGTACGAGTTCTGCTCCTCCTCACTCAAGGTGATGAAGAACGGAATGCTAAACACTTTCGAGCCGTGCATTCCACCACTAGTAGTGTACGTGCTGAACACAGGGACGACGAGGTCACCGGCGTCATGCTGGACCTGGTAGAACCAAATATCGTCGCCTTCACTGATCAGCTCTGAAATCGGCAGGTACCGCGTGTCGGAGTCCTTGTCCTCGTAGTTCTTGTAAACCTGAGACTGGAATACCTCAAGACAGATCAGATCGTTCATGGGCACGCCGATCGCGTTCGAAACGTACCCCTTGAGGTCGAAGAACGTGGCAGAGCGCGGGAGCTCGACCTCGAGCGACTTTGGTTCGCCGTCCTCGAGGAGGATCTTGACCTTGTGCTCCCACTTACGGGTAATTGGCAGCGGGAGGGTCAAGTCGTTGTACGGATCAAACGTGATGCTGACATGGCTGCAGACGGGGCAAACCAGGGTAGACTTGTACTGGCCGACGAGAAGGTCGTCAATGATCGAGTCATTGCGCTTCTTGTGGGCGGCCCAGCACTCGTCGGCAAGCAGCTTGACAGCGTGATCATCGTCATGCTTACCGTCGGGCAGCTCAGGCTTCTCAACGTACGGCTTGTCGATGACTCTGTTGAGGTCCTCGTGCAGGCCGTCCAGCAAAAATGCAATGAACTCCTGGGAGTCCTGCTGGCGGTAGTCACCAAAGAGCGAGTTATAGTATCCGATGATCATCTTGAAATCGCGGGGGGCAAAGGAAGTCTGGTGTCCAGACAGACGGCGGTCGAGCAGGTGGCGAACGAGCGAACCATAGGCCTCTGCAATCTTGCCGCCGTTTCCGAGCGGGTTCGTCTTGTTGATGTCGCGCTTGTAGATGTCGTACAAGAAGTAGTACGAGAGCTCGGGGATGTGCGTCAGGCACTGGAGTGCCGAGTTCATGTAGCAGGTGTTTCCGAGATTGTTGAGGCCAACAAGGCCGTCGTCGAGGATGACCTCGGAGGCCGTGTCCATGAGGAAGGTGCCGTCGGGCTGCTGGAGCTCGATCAGGATGTGTCCGTTCTGAACGTGGCGCTCCTTGAGGGTCCGCATGCCAGTTTTGCGGCCGGCGGTGATGAGCTGGCGGTCAGAAATGGTCTCGACGAAGCTTGGCACAAGCACCGGCGGGTACGAGTGCAGGGTCGAAGCGACCTGCCACAGGCGCACGCGGCTCGGCTTCACGTTGGGGCGGGCCCCGTTTCCAGGGCTGATGTCAAACAGCTGCTCCATGCGCTCCTTGAGCACATGGGCCTTGGTGGACTTCGAGATGAGGAACGGTTTCACTCCGGTGGCAGTGCGGAACCGGTTCACGTTGGACGCGGAGCCGCTCAGGATGTGTGGCACGAGGTAGTACGGGTGCGCCTCGACGTCCCAGGCGGCCTTGCTGTGGTTGTAAAAGACCTCCCTCGTGACGGGCACGTTACCATCCTTCCAGCCGTACCACTCGACGAGCTTGTGGAACAGCGCCTCACACACGAACTCGTACTCCGCGGCCGTCTTGAGCTCGATTCCGTTGGCTGGGTCCAGGATCGACTCGGTCTCTAACTGGCCCAGCTCAGAGTCGATACAGTCGTCTTCGGCCTCGAACTCGCCGTCCAAGAAGTTGTACAGCCACAGCCGCGGCACAGCGTATACCTTGTCGCCCTCTTTTGCATCCTTGTCTGCTGCCAGCTGCAGCGCCTTGGCCTCCCGCCGCCGCTCCTGGAGTTCCTCGTATTTGCTAGGTCTTATATCCTCGGCGTCCACCATCTCGGCATCAACGCCCTCATCGACGGCGGCCTCACTGGCAGCTGCCTGGCCGGCTGTCTCGCCGGCCACCTTTCCATCCGCCTTGCCATCTGCCTTGCCATCCGCCTCGCCGTCTACATTCTGCGCAAACTGCGACTCTGTGCGGTCCATCTGCTCTTCAAGAGCCTCCACAAAAGGTGGAGTCATGCTTCCCGAGCTGGAAGACATCGACTGTAATCTATAAAGGGGAACAGGGGGGAAGGAATGAAAGGAGTATAAACAATAGATACTACCAGCTTGTATAGAGTATTCCCGACGGCTTCCACTAGCTTCTGCCTAACTCCGTGGTTGACTGGGTACACAGGTTTACCTGTTTGAGATCTGGAAGTTTTTTTTTCTGGGCCCTTGAAAAAAAAAAGCTGGCACTCACTCACTTACTGAGGCGCGAAAAGAAAGGAGAGATGCACAGGCAGTTCGCAACTTGGACTGTCAAATTATTCTCTCACTCACCTCTCCCCCACCACACTCTCCCCGCGTAACCGGGCTTATCCGAAGATAAAACTTACCGGCCTTTTTTTTTTTCCTCCTCCCAAAAAAGATACGGGCTTTCCTAGGCAGATTAACCCCCCTTTTTGATCACTATCAGACACTCCGATTATGAGCAGCGAGGCGCTTTTGGACGAGCTCCTGGGCACGTTAGACGTCTCGGCGGAACCCGGCGCACTCTCGCTCCACGACTTTCTCCACGGCTGGACCCAATTGGACCAGAACCCAGACTATATCGACTCATACATCGAGAAATGCGACGATCTTCTCCTCTTTAAGCACGGCCAGGCTGCCAGCCTGCTGGCACTGTTCAAGCGCCTTAACGAGAAGCGCGAGGACGATACCGAGGATGCGCCGCTCACCCGGTTCGTCGCCAAGTTCGTCTGCAAGCTTCTCGAGCTCTCCCCGCTCAACAAGCTGCGCGTCTTTTCTCCAGATCTCGTCGGCTATCTGCTATCGCAGGCCACAACACCCACGGCCAACGAGCTCTTTCTCTCGCTCGTCGAGCTTGGAATCTCCTACGACCAGCTCGCCCATCTCTACAAGTTGTCGCTCACGAACCAGAAGTCCCTCGAGCTTCTCCACCACTGCTTCACCCGCTACAGCCAGCAGTTCAAGAGTGTCATTCTCTCCAAAGAGAGCAGCATCCTCTTCGACAACGTCTACCTCTACGACTACCGCAAGGGCTTCACGATCGGCACCTGGATCAAGCTCAACTCCGGTCTCCACAACCTTACAAAGCCAATTGGCCGGTTCCAGCTCATCCAGCTCTCAGCTAAGGATCTCGACCTCCCGGAGGACAAGAAGACGATCATCACCTACAGCCTCGACGGCGGCCGGCTCATCGCCCAGGTCGCCGGCCAGGAGGTCAAGTTCGAGTCGTTCACGTTCGAAATCGGACGCCTCTACCACGTCGCTCTTATACACAACTGCGAGAGCAGGAAGAACTCCACGATTGACCTCAACGTCGACGGCGAGTTCATCGAGTCCCGCAGCATCACCCCGATCTTCGCCGAGGTTAACGCAAAGAAAGAGTCCGCCACAAAGTTCGCCATCGGCAAGCGCCTCCCGCGACAGGTCTGCACCCAGGTGCTTCTCACGGGCTCTCCAGAGTCCTGCAACGTCATGCCGGAGGTCACCAGTCTCTCGATCATCAGCTGGCCCCAGCCGAGGGAATGGATTCTCTTGGCGAAGGGGCTCGGCACAAACTATGCCGGCACTTTCCAGGATGCCAACATCGTCTCTCTGCTTGACCAGAAGTATCGCATGCTGATGCGCCTGAAACTGCAAGAGAACAACCCGGGCAGTGCCGACTCCGGTACCGGCTGGTTCGACAGGGCATATATCTCGCCCGAGCACATGGCACTTAACTTTCACTGCCTCAACAGCCAGATCCCATCTGCGGACTTTGTTCAAATCAACATCCAGGTCAGTACGTGGCCCCAGGAGCATCCAAAGCCCAAACCAGTTATCATCGCACAGAGACCAGACACTACTGCCCTCTACTGGAATCCACACTTCCTCTTGAACAGACTCTTCTCCATTGGCGGATTCGGTGTGGTCCTCAAGATCGCCGCTGAGTCGCCAACCACGGAGTACCTCGTTCGTTCCCTCCGGATACTCTTCCACGTTCTCGACCGTTCACCGCGCTCCATGGCCGAGTTTGGATCGCTTTCTGGGTACAACATCCTCGCCACCCTTCTCAAGACAAAGAAGCAGCTGATGGATATGGATGTGCTCATATGCATCCTCAAGTTCATTGGTTACAACGAGGAGTCTCCAGCCGACTCTATCATTGCAAATGGCCTCGCCTACCGTTCTCTCATTGCCGACTTCGAAATCTGGCAACCGTCCCGTGAAGCCGACGGCTCCTTGGAACCAAACAGCAAGGAAACCTTCAAGTTTGTCCTCTATCAACTTTCCGTGTTTGGTCAGGACAGCAAGTATCACTCACAGAATCTCAAGAAGCTAGGAGAGATGAAGATCATCAAACGTATCATTCAGGCCCTCAAGTACCGCCTTGTCGACGAAGGCCTTCTTCCCATTCTGCACGATTCGCTCTTAATTCTCTTGAGACAGACCCCCTTGCCTGACCTCATCAGGTCGATGTCGCTGTATGTTGTGTATGCTCTCAACCAGAAGGTAGACAACAAACCTTCTCCCCTCGACAAGAAGTGTGGTATTTGCATCCTTGGCATCATTGTCACTATGATATGTGACGAATCGGACCAACTCAACCCAGAGGTTTTCAAGAGAATGCTCAAATCCATCAACGCAAAGTGGATCATGGTGCTTCTCGGATACGATGACATCAATGTCATTCGTATGGCTCTTAGACTGGCCGTTAAAGTCATGGGACTCTCCAGTTCGAGAACCCGTGGAGCTTTCAAAGAGAACGGTGGAAACGACATGGTGCGGAAGCTCGTTTCCAAAGTCTGGTACGATAACAGCATATATGTGATGCTTTTCTGCGGAGTCTTTGGGCTTCAGTATTCTTCTGCCAAGAAGTCTGTTGACATTCTGAGCTTTGTTCAGTCCCAGGTTTCAAAACTTTCATCCATGCCGGTTCTTATGCCAGAACTGCTCCCCATAATCAATGGCATAGTCGAGACCGCTGCCATTAAAGTCAGAGATTTGACTGCCAAGGGGAAGTACTCTCCTGACGATGCCGAAGCTGCTAATGCAATCAACTTACTTAGTGCCAACGCTGGTGTTTGGGATGAGTGCTTCAACAGCATCGCATCTTTGAATAAGTCGTACGAAGCAGACCCAACCTGGATCGAGGAGGCTCTTTTAATTGAACTGACTGTTCAAATGGGAGTGGAACAATGCCCAGATGCCGCCGAAATCCAGTCTGTGCTTCGCCTTTACGACCAGTTTATTGGATCTATTTTCCTCGGAAAGTTATTCAGTATGTCTGCCACCTCCCGGGATCGCTCTTATGTGGAAAGGGTTTCCAACAACTATCAGACGTTGTTTGCTCTCACTGTGATGCCACTGATTTTCAGGCACATCAGGGACTTTAGCGAGACAGACATGTACCTGAACTACCCACAGATCTGTGCCACCCTTCTCAACATCATTACCCAGTATTTCCAGTGCAACTCCTATTACGAGTTCTCCGATGATGACTGGAAAGATAATTTGAACACTACTAGCCTTATCCTGACGAAGGTCGATAAACGGGGATACGAGGCCCGTACGTCCTCGGCTTTCAAGAATTGCAGGGCGGAATTCTCGCACTCGTTCATTATCCGCCTCTGTCTGGCTACAGAGGGCGAGATAAAAGACCCTGAAGGTGGAAAGGAGTCAGTGAAGATGTGCTGTGATTTCTTTGAAAAGAATGAGTCCCTGATTCTCAGCGGTCTTGATGATAAGGGGAAAGTGAAGCTGATTTGTACCTTTTACAAGAATCTCTTCGATTCTGAGGATCTTGCTTCAAGAGCTGCAAAGTGCATCTGCTTGATCGCCAAAAGCCCTGACGTGTCTCGCAGAATTGCATTGTCGTTCTCTCACGATATTCGTCTTCGGAGAGACTTTGCAAAGACATTAGAGAAGTGCTCAACCCTCTCTCCAGATGAGATGAAGTCTACATTCTACTCCGATCCTCAGCTCAAAGATCATATGAACAACATATTCAATGATACGTTGAACCATCTCAAGCAGGTGCTGAGTTTGACGCCGAAGTTGAAGTATGCCAAAAGTGTCACCGACAAGTACCAAGCCAGAATCAACTGCCCAACGCCAAAGAAGTGGGATCTGGCTTCAATGACGATGAGTATCGTGGAATCTGAGACGCGCAAGTTCAACAGGCACATCCAGGACGACAAAGACGATCTTGCCTATTACATTATGATGTACGACAAGATCCGTTGTCGAATACCGGTTGACGATGTTCAGTTCACACCTTACCTGGATACGTCGGAGGGTCGTTACAGAGAGAGGAAGAAGATCGTTCGCGAGCCGAACTTGGAACCTCTTTCATTTGTCGACAGTGACGTTTTCTCTGCCAAGAGCACCCATTCTGTTGGTTCTGATGGTCTCGATGGCAATGGATATGAGTTCGTTTCAGATCAAGTTGATCTGGATGCCACACAAGAAGATAAAAACCGGAAGATCATCCGGAGTTTGTACGTTCATGACAAGATCGTCCAGATTTCTAACGTGACCCAGATTATTGGCCTTGAGACGTACGAGTCTATCATCATATTTGGTTTAACCCATCTCTATCTGATGAGCAATTACTTTCACACTTCAGACTATGATATTGTGGACATAGATGAAGCTCCCAAGGCAGAGAGGGACCCTTATGTGCGTGCTTTGAGTGCAAACAAGAACACTAAGATCCACAAGACCAAGAGCTGGCCACTAACTGATATGGTCTCTGTCTCCAAGAGAAAATTCCTGCTGAGAGACGTTGCTGCCGAAATTTTCTTCATCGATGGAAGCTCTGTGCTGATTACTTGTACAGACAGTAGCGCAAGAAATGCTCTGCTCAACCAGCTCTCGTCGAAGATCACTGCCAAATACAACGACAACGACTTGGAAGAGGCCATGAAGCTCGCCTCTCGTCAAAAGATCATTTACAGCGCATCTTCCACCTCCTTGGCCCAGCAGGAAACCTTCAAGTTCACTGCCATGCTCACTAACCTCGTCGAGTCTGTTCCTGGAATCAATACTGCCTACTCGAGTATCACTCGTAAGTGGCTTAAAGGTGAGTTGTCGAACTTCTACTACCTGATGCTGATCAACACCATCGCTGGTCGGACGTTCAATGACTTGACCCAGTACCCAGTTTTCCCATTTGTTCTTTCCGACTACGAGTCTGAAGAATTGGATCTATCGGATCCGAAAGTGTTCCGCGACCTCTCGAAACCGATGGGCGCACAGACAGAGAAACGTGAGAAGCAGTTCCAGGAGAGGTACCAGGCATCAAAGGAAATGGCACCGGATGTTCCTCCAGCACACTACGGTACGCACTATTCCTCTGCAATGGTTGTCTCTTCCTATCTGATCCGCTTGGAGCCCTTTGTGAAGTCTTACCTCATTTTGCAAGGCGGGAAGTTCGACCATGCCGATAGACTCTTCTCCAGTATCGCCAAGACTTGGAAAAGTGCTTCCCAGGACAACACTTCTGATGTCAGAGAACTGATCCCCGAGTTTTACTACCTACCAGAATTCTTGGTGAATACCAACCACTTCGACTTTGGTACGTTGCAGGATGGCACCTCTGTGAATGATGTGGACCTGCCTCCTTGGGCCAAAGGAGATCCACGGATATTTGTTCAGAAGATGATGATGGCTTTGGAATCGGATTATGTTTCGGAACACCTTCCAGAGTGGATCGACCTGATCTTTGGTTTCAAGCAAGATGGAGACGAAGCCGTGCAAGCATGCAATGTCTTCCACCACCTCAGTTACCCAGGTGCCATTGACCTGGACTCCGTGCAAGACGAAAGAGAACGAGATGTTATCATTTCGACGATTCACAACTTTGGCCAAACTCCGCTGAAAATCTTCAACAAGCCACACCCGAAGAGACTTCAGAAGGTTACCAAGTTTGTCTTTGACCCAAGCAAGTTCTTGGGAGTGCCTATTGTCAGCAAGGGCGTACTCAATGATGCTGTCGACATGATATACTACGACCACACGCGCCACCAGTGGAGACCTGTGCCATCGACGGTCCGGCGCAATGGTGTGATCAGTATTAGAAGATATTCTGCATCGAATCTCATCATCAACGAGAGCTTGATGTTCGAGCAGCTGGGACAGAACCGGATCACTCGATTTGAGATCATTAGTCCGACGAACATGTTTATCGTTGGCTTCCAGGACGGATCTCTCATCATATACAAGCTCACTGCCGATGCACTGAGTAATATCACCAACTCCCAAAGGTCGTCTGTTCAGTATACGCGGAGCTATCCAAGCGCTGCTAACCCGAACGAGCTAATGCTACAGAACCTGGCAGTCATGAGAGCACACAGAAGTGCTATCCGCCAGATCAAGTTTTCTGCATACAACGACCTTCTTTTGACAATGGACGAGTCTGGCGAGACAATTCTTTGGGACATGGTTAGTCACGAAAAGTTGAAAGTTGTGGGAACCAATCAGAGACTGATTGCCATCTCTCAAGAGCACGGATTCATTGCGACGGTCGACTCAGAGAACTGGCTGAGGATGCATACCACCAATGGCGAATTGGCATACAAGATCGCTCTTAAACCTGGATCGAGCGTAATCGAGTTCGCCAAGTTCAACCTTGCATACGCACCAAAGGTCGACAACACTCCGTGGCAACATCTTTCAGTGATCGTTGTGGGATATGAGGATGGTACTGTCGAGATATACGAGCCGAAGTTGGAGTACGGCTGGGCTCTGAGAAAGATGAGTGACTATAAGGTTATCGGAAAGGTGACGGCTCTGACGCTCAAGCTGAATATCAAACTTGACGGCGAAGGCAACAAGGTCGGACGTGGTGAGCTGTTTGTCGGAACGGACAAGGGCCAGCTGATGGTTTGGAGCTAGCAACATATACACTTTCACACTTACTTTGCTAATATTAGGAATATAATGATCGCTTAAGAAATAGAAAAGCGAAGGCTTGAATGCGATATAAACGATTATGCGATGTAGCAATGCGGCGACCGTAGTGATATTTGGACTAATCGGACACAGGCTTACGACCCCAACGGTCGTAAGCGAAAAGACCAACGAGGACAAACACCAGACCCGTAATTTCGAAGAGGGTGAGACCTTTACCTGTGATGATCATACTGGTCGTGATGATCACGATCTTCTTGACCATGTTGGCAATGGAGAATGTCACAGTAGGGAGGAGACTTAGGACGTACAAGTTGAGTACAGTCTGGAAGAAATGAGAAACGACACCAATGGTAAGAATACCAAGAGGAACAAGCTTGTAGTTTCTGACCTCGGTTCCGTCATCCATCTTTGTTGAACCGGTGAGTAGCGGGACAGCCTCAGTGAAGAGGAAGATGGGCAGGGCGTACGCAAGGCCAAAGAGACTGCAGTACACTACGGCCACCAACCGGTCTGGCCTGTCCATATCCTTAGTTGCCGCATCTTCCGTCTTGTGAATCGGCTCTTCAGTAATGTGGGATAAGAACGATGCGTCCTCATTATCTGAAGACTCGAGCTCGTACTCTATCTCAGTCGGGCTATTCTCAAGATCCTTGGCGTCTGGCGAGGAGAGCGCCAGAGAGCCTGCCTCCACGATGGATCCATCTGCCCTGCGCCTGCTGGTGATGGCATTTTTTCCAAAGATCGAGTAGGCGGTGAACATGCAGCAACTGAGGAAGGCTAAAAAGAGGCCAAGCATAAACGATGCGTTGAACTGGCTGCCGCCGTCTCCGTGCGTGATGGTGTCGTCATCGTCGGCACCGATAGGGGTGAACTTTTCTTGGGATATGACAATGATGAAGACACCGATGATCAGCGGGATGATCGACAGGTACGTTGCGAGGGAGAACCTCACCTTGTAAAAGACCTTGTACGCCATCACTGTGAGCATCGGAGTTAAGGACTTCATTGAGGAGACTGCAGCCACAGTGCAGTGGACGGTTGCCGATAGACTGAAGAACTTTCCTCCGAACTGGAAGCTCGCCATGGGGAGATACTTGAGGAACATGGACTTGTGCAATGCGAACGGTTGGAAAGACTGACCGGTCAGCCTTTCGCCGAACTTTTGGCGGAGATAGATAGCGAGCACTGCAAATGCCACATTAAAGAAGAACTGGGACTCCGTGAGGAAGGCAGGGTAGGGGGCCGAATTGAGCACCATCTTGGTCATCTGTGAAGTCAGAGTCGCAAAAGAAAACCAGACTAGGATGGCTGCTCCACGCTTGATCTTCTCCGTCGATATCAGGCTCATCGGTTGGGATCGTCGGTGGGGAAAGAGGACAGAGTTTTTCTTTGCTGGTTCACTTTCACTTCCGTATCTAGCAAGATCTGGGATGCGGCTTTTTAAACCACATCTCTCCGAGTATTCTATTTCTTGGCGCCGACCTTACTGCACTGTGGCTTGGGAGCGAGCCGGATTGGAAAGTATATTTTATAGATTAAAGTTCACACGCATAGGACCAGCTAGTTGAGTTTCTTTTGGACAGGTCTGCCACCTTTGGCTCCTGGCTGGGCTTGCTGAGCTTGCTGGGACTGCTGAGATTGCTGGGCAGCCAGAGCAGCCTGCTCCTGCTGGTCTCTAATGTAGCGCTCGTTAAAGTCAGGGTCGAAGTAGCTGATGATCATTGGCGAGATGATCATTCCGATCATGGCGGCGAGCAAACCACCCAGCATAGGGTACTGCTTGATCAGCGGCACAAGGGGAAGGTTGTCGATGAAGCTGCCCTCGCTGTCTCCGTCGGCGTACTCCTTGTAGCGGACGTCGGCAGGGGTGAAAGTGAGGCCCTCGGGCACCTCAGGGTAGTCCTTACCGAATGGATTGTAGACCTCGTACGTGGTGTCGTTGTTGATGACGAGGTCAAACTGGTTACCCTTCAAGAACGTCAGATCGAGCGAGTTGAAGACCACTCTGTAAGTGCCAGCAGAGAGATCACCGAATTGGACGGTGCCGTTTTCCAGAAAATGGTAGACGGTCTCGTTGAAGCCTGGAGCAGACAGGGTGACAGACGATCTCGAGGGGTCAAGAGCAGATTCGGCATCGTCTGGGAGCGTCAGCTGGGCCTCAATTGCGAGGCACAGGGCTGGCAGGAAGAAGAACGGAAGCATGCTAATTAGTGAGGGAGGGCTATTTTTCCGGTCCTTCAATTTTTCAAGATCTTGAGAGGTCTGAATCTGTTCAGGCTGTGCTGGGAATTGTATTAGAAAGAGGGGAGGTGGGTAACTTAGTACAGGTTGTTCTTGACGTAGGCCATCGGTGGAATGTCAGGGTGGGGGACGTTGCTGAAAGTCTTGCACTCGTACTGGTACTCGTCGTTCGAGTCGAGCGTGAGGTCGATAACGGCACCAAGGTTGCCCTGGGAGTCGCAGTAGTTTGGAGCAGAGAAGACCGTGATGAGCTGGCCCTGCTGCTCGAGCTGGTAGCCGCCCTGGCGGGTCTCGTGGGAGCGGAAGACCATCTTGAGGTTGTTGCTCTTGAGGAACTTGCGGGTGACGTCTGGACCGAACTGGCAGCCAATGCCGCGCTTCGAAGGGGACCGGCCGTCTGCCTCCTGAGGGTCCGTCCAGAGAAGCTCCATCTCGAGTCCCTCCTTCGGTGGCTGGGTGTGCTTGAATCTGTCGATGGCTCTAATGTCATCGAGCATGACGCCGTCTTTGCCGAACAGGCCGCCGTGCATGACGATGTACTCCTGGCCGATGAGCGTGGCGTACGGCAGGGCGTTGAAGGACTCGGAGAAGCAGCGGAAGAGGCGCTCAGTGTACTTGGCCTTGACCTCGTCCTGGAAGCCGTAGACCTGGTTCATGTCGTTTGTCTCGTGGTTACCCCTGTTGAGGTAGAAGTAGTGCGGGTAGAGGAGCTTGAGGCAGTAGAAGGTGAAGGCGACCTCGGTGGACCAGGAGCCTCTGTCGACAAAGTCGCCGTTGAACAGGTAGGTGTGCTCCGGGCTTGGCCAGCCGAAGCGGTCAAACAGATTCAGCACATCGTACCACTGGCCGTGTGTGTCACCACAGACGGTGATCTTGCCAGTGCCGTCGAACTGGAGCTCTTTGGCCTGGGTCTTGGCGCGCGGGATGCCGATTTCAACCATGACGGCATCTTGCTTGAGCAGCTCAAACACGGCGGCGACGATGGCGTAGGCGTGCTTTCTAGGCAGCTGCTTGCCGTCCTTGAACAGGGTGATCATCTTCTCGAGGTACTCCTTCGTCATGTCGACCTTGACGACCTGCTCCTCCTTCTTGCAGCCGGGCCGCTTGTGTCTCTGGACGTGGACGGACAGCTCGAGACCGGTGTCGTTCTCGCTGACCATGTTCACGAAGTCTATAGAATCAAAGATGGTACCTTCCTCGTCGACCTGGATGGCGTTCTCGAACCGGATCTGGTTGATCTTGGCCTGCAGACCTTTCTTGAGCAGCAGCGCATTCTTGTCGTTAGGAGCATGCTTGAGCACTGTGTTGACGTCGCTTAGCGACTTCTTGTACTCCATCATGCCGCTATAGGCAACAGCTCTACGGTAGTATCCCTTGAGGTAGTTGCGGTCCAGCGAGATGGCCTCGTTGGCGTCGTTGACGGCGAGGCCAAAGTTCTCCATTTTAATGTGGGCCTGGGCTCTGTTCGAGTAGTAGACGGCCGTCGGGTGCAGGACGATGGCCTGCGAGTAGTAGTCGATGGCCTTTTCATAGTTCTGATTCTTGACAAGCTCGGTGTTGCCCAGCTTCTTGAGCTCCTCGGCCTTCGAGGCAGGATCTGACATCGTGTGAACTGGTCTCGAAGAGTATGGAAAATGTGATGTACTGTAGACAGAGTTGCCGAATCGGGTAAGAGAGTGCGGAGGTGAAAAAAAAAAAAAGAAAAAAAAGAATTGGTTGACTGGTTTGGTTGAATCTAGTTTATACTGTCATTATAATGCTCTAATATTACACCCCTCCTCATGAACCTTCTGCCCTTACACACGGACGTCGTAGTGGTCGCCGCTCTTGGTGATGTAGCGCACGTACGGATAACTCTTGTAGTTGAGCTTTGGCTCGCGGATCTTGAGGTACTTGACCTGGAGGCCGCTCGTTACGAAGCCCTGCATCTCGAACTTGAGGTTGAGCGGGCGCTTCTTGAACTCCTCGATCTGGCGCTCGTCGGCCATCGTCGGGAGCATAAGCTCGGCGATCATGACGTACTCCTTGCCGCCCTCGATCTTGCGGAACTTCCAGAGGATGCAGGACTCGTTGGGCTGGTACTTGAGGGAGCCCTTGTTGTAGTGGAACTTTGGCGAGTCCACGTCGCGCGGCACGGGGATGCGGATCTCGAGCTTGCGGGCGGCGATCTTCGGCTTGAAGTTGGCGCGCACCTTAACCATGATCTCGAGCCTCGTGTTCGAGTGGTTGCGCACCTTGTAGTCGATGTAGAAGAGGGGCTTCAGGTTCGGCGAGTGGACGCGGTAGGTGACGAGGTCGCAGACTCCGTCGGGCGGGATGAACGAGATCACCTTCTCGGACTCGAACTTGCCGAGCCGCACGCACTGGTGGAATTTGACGTCCTCGACCTCGATGCTCTTCTTGCCAGAGGAGGCAGCGCTTGCAGAGCCGGAAGCAGTATCAGCACCGCCGGCAGCACCGGCCTCGTCGTTCGAGATGCCCTTGACAGCGTTGATGCAGCTGTTCATGAAACGCTCGTTAATACCCAGAACGAGCTCGGGCATGCCGGAGAGCACCGACTTGAGGCGGATGTCGCCGTGGATCTCCGAGGAGAGCATCTGGCCCTTGGAGTTGACGAGCATGTCGATGGACTCGATGACGTCGAGGTAGGCCTCGTTCTTCTTGTGGGTGATGCCTGGGGAGCGCCAGGAGACGGCGTTCGTAAGCGCCGAGGGGGCCTCGCGCTGCTGGAACACGGTGGCCTTGCCCGGCTTGGACTTGCGGCCGGCGGGCTTCAACAGAGAGTTGAGTGTGATCGACTGCTGGACGATGTACTCCTTGAGGATCTTCTGGTCGGTGATCTGCGGGATGCCCATGTCCATCATCTCGTCCATGAGCTCGTAGATGATCGAAAAGTTGTCGCGGATCGACTCCTCCTCGACGCTCTTGAGATACTCCTCGAGCACCTTGACGAGGTTTTTCAGGTACGTCAGCACGGCGAAGACGTTCGAGTCGTCCCGCGTCAGCGCCAGCACGTACAGGTTCTGGTGCATCAGGTAGATGTAGTTAACGCCGTTGTCGGTGAAGACGGGGGCGACGGAGCCGTCGTCGAAGGAGTCGCCCGTCGCGGAGTGCTCGAGCAGCAGCAGGGGGAACTTCTCGACAGCCTCCTGCGGAATGTCCCACTTGTAGTCGCGGTGGAGCAAGGGGCGGCCCTTGTTGTCCATGAAGTAGACTGCCGAAGCCATGAGTAGTGTGTTGTTAAAAGGGTAGAATTTCGCCAGCGCGGGTGGGAGCTCTCTATATAGTGTGGGGGGTGGGGATGGGGGATCTCAGGGGTGCTTTAACTAGGGAAAGGTTGTGCGAAAGACACCGTAGTAATGGCGGGATAGCCTAGGAGATCAAGAGTACACGGTTAAATCGGCAATATCGTCTTCCAGCAATCAAATCCCCCCTCGTCCACACCCTCGATGTTCTACAGAGAGACCCTTGCTAGCGCTGAAAAATACGGGGCGAGTAATGTGGGGAGAGACCAGGACAGTAGGACACCAGACAGTAGGACACCAGACAGTAGGACACCAGGACACCAACACTCTAGCCCACGCAGCTCTCCAATCCCCCAATCTATGCGTCCCCCATTCCACGTCCCCCATGCAGTCCCCATTCCACGCACTCCCACTCCACTCTCCTCCCTACGTTCCATCTCGGTGCACAGATGTTACATTTTTCAGTAAAGTGGCGGGTTTCCAGCCTCCCGATGCGAGCGAGCGGCACCTACTTTTTTGGCACGGCCCCACAGCGCGCGAGCAACTAACTGATTTGAAGCCCCCCCAGGGAAATTTGATCTGCCTAGCTGCAGTCTTTGCTCTGCACATTGTACGTTGCTCCAGGCAGTTTAATAGCCCGCCTGCCATGACCATCGATTCACTAGCGAACGAGTAAGTATAGAGCCACCATAGGAGACAAACTGTTACATTTAGGGCCCGTCACCCCCAGTCCTTCCCCGGTTTCCCACCCTATTTCCCCTACAATCCCTTATCTCCTGACAATACTAACCCACCTCCCACAGAGTGCCGCTAGGCTCACCTGGACGCATCCAGTCCAACTTCCTCGTCCAGAGGTCGTCCTACTACAATGCCAACATCACCATAAACCACTGGCAGCTCAAGGACCTCGTCTGCCGGGTCTCCGGCGCCAACGCCGCCTACTTCCCCTCCGGCACTAAGCTCTGCCGGCTCCAGTTCGGCAGGAAGGCCGGCAAGGCCTCCAGCCAGCCAACCGTCCAGACTGACACCTCCCAAAGCATCTCCACCGAGGCCGTCTTCGAGTCCTCGCCCCGCTGCATGAAGGAGTCCGACGGCGTCGTCGTCGTCGGCGGCGTCGTCTCCGCAAGCCGCATCTCTTCGGTGCACTCCATAGGGATGCAGCACTCCTCCATCTCCGCCGCCACTTCCAGCATCACACACAGAAACGCCGTCTCCTCACCGGGAGCACCGAAGGGACTCTTTGGTGTCCACGTCCATGCCACCAACCAGACCATCGACGGCCGCGTCGGCACCCTCATCAACAACTGCGTCACTGCAGAGAAGGTCTCCAACGGCCAATTCCACTCCCTCGTCTGCAACAACGACCAGCGGCTCTACTTCGTCGACATCCACGGCAGCGGTGCCGGCCTGTCACCACGGGCCGCTGGCACATCCCAGGTCGCTGCAGCTGGCGGCGGCGGCACCCCGACGGCTGTCGAGAACCGCGACATCGTCGTCCCTAACTTCTCGGTCAACATGGGAGTCGCGCTTAACCACGCCTCGCTCTCCCCCGACCACAAGACCGTCGTCTGTGTCGGCGACAGCTCCCGCATCTTCATGCTCCATCCAGAGGAGAAGATGCTCGGCAGCGGCAGCGGTGCCACTGCAGCCGCGGCAATCACCGGCACCCGCGACGTCATCCCAACCCAGTCCGACTGTGGCTTCTCCACCTGCTGGAACGACTCCGGCTACCAGTTCAGCGCATGCTTCCAGGAGGGTGTCTGCTTCGTTTACGACGTGCGAAACTGCACAAAACCGCTCCACGAGATCGGCTCCACGCGGCGACAGTCCCAGAACGGTGCCTTCCGCGTGTGCAAATACTCCGGCGGAACCGACGACCTCCTCTTCGTCACCGAGCACCACGGCCGCGTTCACATCGTCGACACCCGCGACTTCATGTCCCACCAGGTCGTTATGCTCCCGAAGCAGCTCTACAGCTACGACGACGACTACTACAACCAACCCATAGTGAAAAACTATCAGGACGTCTGCGAGGTCCAGTCGCAGTTCGGCTACCTGAGTGCATCGCGCCGGTTCATCGCCGGCATCGACGTCAGCCGCCTCCAGCACTCGAAGTTCTTCAACTACTCCCCAGGAGAATGCCCAAAGCGGTACCCGGCCGACACCAGCAGAGCCGCCCAGGAGGAGTCCGTCGTCGACCCGCTCGTCTACGCCAGCTACGTCCGCAACATGGGCGCCGGCACCTACGCCACGACCGACTCGCCTTCGCAGACCTCGAGCGGCCGCGTCTGCTCCCCGCTCACGGACCCATTCTTCTACTTGGACTCCGAGCTCGAGATCTGCGGCCTCGAAGTCGTCCCAGGCGGCCACCGCGGCAAGCGCGCCCTCGTCATCGGTGCCGAGGATGGAATCATACACTGGGACATAGACAGCTGGAAGCGCCGCTGCTTCCCTTCTTACGAACTGGCCTAGCAGACCCCTACGTTTCTTTACTTCTCTCTCGCCTCGCTTTAACGTTATAATACATTTTATTTTTAAAAAGAAAGGTAACCTAACCTAACCTAACCAGACACTCACCGGTAGAACTGCGGCCGGTTGACGTTCAGACCGTACTCGTCAAGCGCGCTGCTGAGGTCCTGCATCGTCAGCGTCACCTTCTGGTTCTGGTTGTTACCACTGCCGAGCGAGCCCGTCAGCGGGTTCTCGTTGCCGCCGCTGCCTTCCTCGGTATCGTCCGAGGTGCCGTGGCCCTGCGAGCTCATCACGGTGGCCATCATAAGCGCGCGCGCACGGGCCTGTGGATTCGACGAGTTGTACACGGCGGTGTTCGACCGGATACGGGAGTACTCGTATGCGTCCGTGGCGATGTCGCTGATGAACTTCTGTGTAGCAAGCGCCAAGAGCCGCTTGATCTTCTTGTTCGAAGACGCAAAGCCGTTCTTGGCCAGGTAGTAGTCTGTGACGGCGTCCGGGATGATCGGCGTGAAGTCCTCATCGTCCATCATCTCCAGCACCTCCTCGAGCGTCTTGTCGTCTCTTGTCACGACAGGAAGGCTCTCCAAGGGGTTCTCCTTCTTCTGCAAAGCAGGGTCGTTCTCCTCGGTCTCCGCCACCTGCTCCTCGATCTGTGCCTCCTTCAGAGCCTGCTCATCCAGGATCTCATCGTCCTCGTCGTTCTGGCCATCGCTGCCAGAGGGCTTGCCCTTCTTCTGGCTCGGTTCTCCCTCGGCCTCCTCGGTGCTCTTGCGCTTCTTATCGTCAGACGTCTCGGCGGCTTCGGCGGCCTCATCCTTCTCCTCTTCCTCCATAAGCTCGTCCACGTCGTTCGCACTGAACAATCCGCCTCCTGTCACTGCACCAGACTCCTCTGGGACATCTTCAGAGCCCTCTGCGGCCTTCTTGTCCGTGCTATCCTCTTTGTCTACATCGGCCTCTTCAGCGTCTTCAGAAGCCCCTTTTTTCTCCTCCGAGCCAGATTCTACCTGCTCCTCACCGTCCTGCTGCTCGTCAACATCCTGCTGCTCCTCCTGGTCGACTTGCTCGGTCTCCTCCTCGTCCTTTTCCGACTTGCTGCTGCGTGTCTTTCTCTTAGCCATCTCGTCAATAAAATGGAAAAGGTGTGTGAAAAAGTGAAAGCGATTTTGAGAGCGATTTTGAGCGCGATTTTTCAGGCTGTGTAAGAGCAGGAAAAAAAAGCTGGAGAGAGTTGTGGCTCTACCCTTGCTAATGTCAGTGGAGAGGGCGAAAGCAATGAAGATCAGGAGCAAGGGATAAATCCATGGAACAGACATTACAAGCACTACCAATTGCATTACTTCAAATGGTCAAACCACAATTGACCTCCCCGCAGGTGGCATTCTCCGTACCCCTTCTCCTCATCGGCCGCTTCCCCCACAATCCCTGATTCGGCCAGGGCTTACAAATCAAGGGTCGAGCGGGGAGGGGGACCAGCAAAGACAGAGTCAGATTGAGGGCCAAAGCAGCCAGCTATGTATGTAACAAATCCCAATGGTAACCCAGGACCCCGTCAGCGCCCCATTCTTCGGCTTTCCAATTGCTCTCTTGCCCTCGTCTATGAATCAGCCCGCCGCCGGGGGCTGATTTCCCAATCAATCTCCGCAATCGAATTCCGCATGAAAGAAAAAAAAAAACCATTAAGCGCCAACCCCTCCTATTTTAGCTGCCCGCTATATAAGTAGACGCACCTCCGCTGCACCCTCAGACACATTCCTATACCAGATGCTCAAGCAAGCAATGAAAAGTCACTACCAATATCTCGTTATCGGAGGCGGTTCCGGCGGCGTCGCCTCCGCCCGCCGTGCCGCAAAGTACGGCGCCTCTGCCCTGGTGATCGAAGCTAAAGCTATGGGTGGAACCTGCGTCAACGTTGGCTGTGTGCCAAAGAAGGTCACATGGTACGCCAGCGACATGGCCTCACACATCAGAATGGCCAAGGACTACGGCTTCACCAGAGTCGACCCCTCGCTCGCCAACGACTTTGACTGGGGGACCTTCAAGGGCAAGAGAGACGCCTACATTGAGCGTCTCAACGGCATCTACGAGCGCAACATGACCAAGGAAGGTGTCGACTACCTTTACGGCTACGCCAGCTTCACCAAGGACGGCAAGGTCCAGGTTGTCCACAGGGATGACTCGTCGAAGGTGGACGTCTTCACAGCCGACAACATCCTGATCGCTACTGGTGGCCAGGCCACTCTGCCAAACATCCCAGGTATCGAGCTCGCCAAAGACTCGGACGGCTTCTTCAAGCTCGAGCACAAGCCACGCCGTGTTGCCATGGTCGGCTCCGGATACATCGGTGTCGAGCTCGCCGGCGTCTTCCAAGGCCTCAGCACAGAGACCCACATCATTGTCCGCAAGGACCACCTGCTCACCAAGTTCGACGACATCGTCCAGGAGGCCATTACGGAGTTCTACGAGAAGGAGGGTGTCTTCATCCACAAGAAGTCGGGTGTCAAGAGAATCGAGAAGAACGCCGACGGTTCCAAGAAGGTGACCCTGCTCGACGACTCCACGCTCGAGGTCGACGAGATCTTCTTCGCCATTGGCCGCAGATCGCTCCTGGGAATCCACCCGGAGAACATCAACCTCGAACTCAACAAGAAGGGCCAGGTCGTGGTCAACGAGTGGCAGGAGACCAACGTCCCGAACGTGTACTCGCTCGGTGACGTTGTCGGAAACGTCGAGCTGACTCCAGTGGCCATTGCCACCGGCAGAAAGCTCTCGAACAGACTCTTTGGCCCAGAGCAGTTCAAGACCCAGAAGCAGGACTTTGAGAACGTGCCTTCCGCTGTCTTCTCGCACCCCGAGGCTGGATCGATCGGACTCACCGAGGCCCAGGCCAAGGCCAAGTACGGCGAGGACAAGATCAAGATCTACAAGTCGAAGTTCACCTCTATGTACTACGCCATGAGCTCCCACAAGGCTCCTACCGCCTACAAGATCGTCTGCCTGCTCCCAGAGGAGAAGGTCGTTGGACTCCACCTCGTTGGAGATGCCTCGTCCGAGATCCTGCAAGGCTTTGGCGTTGCTATCAAGATGGGCGCCACCAAGGCCGACTTTGACGACTGCGTGGCCATCCATCCGACGAGCGCCGAGGAGATCGTCACGATGACTTAAACTAGAACTACGAGGACTGTGACAATTCCAGTTGGTCATAGGGGCTTGTATAGATTAGATTATACACACACACACAGAAATGGCAAAAAAAACATAAGCGGACCACAAAGACAACCCCACAACCGTCCGGCTAGTTTTACTTGTTCAGCACGTTCTTGACAGGCTCCTTGTCGTTAACGTACAGGCCGTGCTCCTGGATGTACCGAATAACACTATTAGGGAGCAGGTACCGCACACTCATGTGACGTCTGATGAAGAGGCGTACCTTCGTCGACGAGATATCGTTGTAGATGAGCTGCTTGATTACCAGAATGTTCTTTCTGTGCTCGTACATGATGTCGTGGGACAACAGGAAGGAACGGACATCGGAGCCGGTGCGCTCGACGATGAGGCAACCGTAGTTGCCGAGGATGTGGTGGAGGTCAGAGTCAGCCCAGACGTTGGGCTCTCCCATAGACTCTATAAGGTCACCACCGGCGAGGAGCATGACTTTAACGCCGACCTTCTCGTTGCTGCCGTCGGCTTTGTAGACGCCGCCGCGCTTGATGTTGATCTCGGTGTTGAAGTGGTCGAGAACGAGCGCGGTACGGGTGTACTTGCCTTGGAGAGACTCCCAAGCGTCGACCATGAGCCAGGACGAGGTACGCTCGCAGGCGAGCTCGCACATGCGCACACGGTGCGACGAAGGTGCGAGCCCGGGTTTTTTGTAGTTGTCACTGACCGGGCTGTAGAAGCCACCAATGACTTCGAACTTTGTCGACTCGACGATCGAATCAAGCGCCATCTCGAACATGCGCAAGTGAAGGTATGTGATCGGGGAGAAGGAGCCGCACGCAACGATGCAGAGCGGGTACTTGTTGGGGTCCGTGAGCCTCGTCTTGAGGCGGTGCGTTGGGAACTGGTACTGGTCTATCGACGTAGCCTGGCGTGGGATTCCGTGTGGGACCTCCTCGAGGTCTGCGATCTGGTACGACCTCACCTGGGGCTCGTTTCCGGAGCAGGTCGAGTAGGTTCTGGTGGTTCTGACGTCGCCTTGGCTCGGTCCGGCGGCGGCGGTAGGACCGGCGACACCAACGGCGCCCGGTGTGAGCGAGCGCGGGATCGAGCCCGAGACGGGGGCCATCGACGGCGACATGAGGGCCTCTTCGTTGTCTCCGGCTATGAGCACGCCGTCTGAGATGAGGTTGCCGCCCACAGCGTTGTTTGAGGGGTCATTTTCAGAAAGCCCCGAGAGCCCGTCCGTCACAGAGAGCCGCTCGTCGATCAGCTCGTCGCCGCTGCTCGAGTTCGAGCTGGACGGCTCCAGCTCCGTGGCCTTCTTTGGGATCATGTGCTTGAGGTTCTGCTGCTTGCGGCGGTCGGACCTCTCCTTCCTGGTGGTCGGGGCACTTGAGCCCGTCGTGGTGGTGGCAAGAGTGGCGCCGATTGGCTGCGCTGGGTCTACAGAGACGTCCTCGTCGAGCACGTATGGCTGGATGGGAGTGTGATTGGGGATCAGCTTGGAGGGGATCGGCGGCTCGAAGTTGGGGTTTTCCCCAGGCGGCGTGAAGTTGGGGTCCTGGGTTGGGTCCATCGCGTGGTCGTCGTCGTCAATTAGGGTCAATTAGGGTTCCCTGGGCACTCTGTTGCGGGGAAGACCGGTTCCAAGAGGATGGGCGTTGGCACTATAAACGGGGGTAAAAATACACCCCCTCCGTAAACTCCCTCAGCTTTCAGCTTTACTCGGCTCTACTGCGGCGGGGCTTTTTCGGCCCTGACTCGACGGAGATTTTTGACTCATGCTCAGCTACGCATAATACCTATTCTTTGACTGTCTTCAATCCATTCCAGCGAGCACGGGGGTAGCCACGCGGGAATCATACAGTGGATGATATTGACTAAGTGGTTAATACTGACAGAGTGGCTAATACTGACAGAGTGGCTGACACTGACTGTCTGTGGTGCCCTGCCACACTTGTAGTTCTTATCTGGAGATCAGAAAAAACACCGACAAATGCTACACTGTTCTTCCCTCCGCACGACGCCTCGTCAGCGCAGCGTTAGTTATGCTGCCGCAATATCAAGTCCCTTCGCGACTCCCTCGCGACACCTCTTGCGACTCTGCTCGCTTTTTCGGGCCGGGCCTCAGGTACCTCGTAGATACCTCGTAGGTACCCTAGTCCTGGGGCACACCGGTCACCTCTGTAGAAAGTCGTGTACGTACTGAAGAATTTGTCCTCCAGGAAAAATCGTCGGAGGTCCGACTGCAGACCGCACCAGCCGCGGGAGGGAAGCGCCCGCAGGTAAGGAGGACTATACAGGAGTGTTAGGGGGGTGTTCACGCCGTTTGCCGGCCCAGGCTGTGCCGAATACACTACCTCCGCAACATCACCCCCTGCCCACCAAACCTACGAATTGAACCCATCCCCTTCACCACCTCCTCCTCCGTCACTCAGATCGGACACCGCCGTCCCATCCTACCCAGTGCAGCATTATGCAGTCCTTTCTTTTTTTTTTTTTTTTTTTTTCTTCCTGTTATTTTTCACCGCCTAGTAAAGTAAGCATGAGGCATGCATGCAAGTTGCTAGTTGATCCGGCACCACCGGTCCACCCACCGCATCTCGCTGCCCTTGAATTGCTTCATCAGCTCGTCCAGCTCGACGTCGCACTCGTAGATCTTGTTGAACTCGCCGCCCGTGTAGTTTCCCGCCGCTACACCGTTGATCTGGCGCATCGCGTCGCCCATCACTCCGACCTCGGCGAGCCGCTCCCAACAGCTCAGCAGCAGCTCCCGCGACGTAGTGTACGCCTCGTTCTTGATACTCAGACCCATCGTCTCCATCTGTGTGTTCAGAGCAGTCTTCTCCTGCGCTGCCAGCTGCAGGTACTCGTCGAACGCCACGTTGAAGTTCACCTTGTCGGCGCTGCTCTTGGCCTTCACGCGCGCACTGCACACGAGCAGCTTCAGCTCTAGCTCGCTGAGCGAGTCAAGCACATCCATGTTGCGGTTTCCCAGGCATGAAAGAGTCGACTTGACGCCAACTCCGCTCAACAGCGGCACCAGTGCTGCCTTCAGTGCATTCAGGTCCTTAACAGTGTAGAAGTTGGCCACAATGGCCTTGCGCACAGCCCCGGGCTGCCGCACCATCTGTTCCACTTGCAGGTTCCACTCATCAGCCCCGTCCAGCTTCAGCATCGTCTCGACGCACCCGCAAAAGTCATCGAGCGTCCGCTTCTTGTTCACCTGCATCATCCGCTGGCTGAACCGGCTCTTGACCCGCTTCTCGAGCTGCTCGCGCACGGTCGCCTTCGTAGTCACGCCAATCACCGTCAGCGTCGAACCAGTCTCCTTGCTCGACGACTGCGCGATGTCAAACAGGTTGTACAGCAGCGTCTGGCGTGCCTGCCCAGTGTACCGGTCGATCTCGTCCACTATGAAGATGAGCGGGATCTGGGCGTCACCAGCATCAGCATCAGCGTCACCGTCAGCCTCAGCCTCAGCTTCACCCGCCTTCTCATCCAGCCGTGACCGGTCCAGGATGTTCATGATCGTGTGCATCGTGGCATTCGACGAGATCTTCTCGAACCCGGCACCCGCCAGGCTCTCGTCACCCTGCCGGGCCATGAGCAGATCGAGCTGCCTAGCGATCTCTCGCACAGCAGCCTTGTCATCCTTCTCGTACAACCCGCTGATTCGGATCACCAAGTACTGGCCCTTGTACTTCTGCCCCAATTCCACCAGGCAATTGTTCACCAGCGTCGTCTTGCCTACTCCCCGTGGTCCCACGACCAGGACGGATTTACCCTCTCTGTACTTGACGGTACTCTCGAGCACTTTAAACAGCTGGCGCTGCTCGCTCTCCATCTGATAGAGCGGTACAATCTGCGACCCGCTGCTAGTTCGAGCAGTGAGACGGCCCAGTACCCTCGTATCAATTTGCTCGATGGTCATCAGGCGAAGAGTACGTTTGATCTACATCACCAAATTTTCAGCCAATTTTCCAGCCAATTTTCAGCCAAATTTCCAGCCAAAATTTCAAGGGGTCTATTTCTAACCCATCTAGCCTTAGTCAGCAGCAGACGCCTTCCGCCGATTCCCATCAATTAAAACCACCATGAGCGGCCCGCTGCCTACATCCGTCCTCAAGAGACTCTCCGACTCCCAGTTCGTCCACCTGGGCACCTGCAAAGACGACGTGCCGAACGTCAGCCTCATGAACTACACCTTCGTGGAGCCATCGCAGGTCTACGACAAGTCTGGCTCGCCGCAGTACCTGATCCTGCTGGCGACGACGAAGAACACCACC
This sequence comes from Xiuguozyma silvatica, assembly GCA_018344475.1. Taxonomy (NCBI): domain Eukaryota; kingdom Fungi; phylum Ascomycota; class Pichiomycetes; order Pichiales; family Pichiaceae; genus Xiuguozyma; species Xiuguozyma silvatica. Next base: position 764 of record JADIOY010000025.1, on the reverse strand, counting down.
AAGTACAAGAACCTGAGCGCCAACCCGCGGTGCTCGCTGCTGATCCACGACTGGACGACCGCCAACGCCGAGAACGACAACCTGCTCAACCTGCTGCAGTCGATGAACCAGGCCGAGACTTCCGAGCTCAGCTGCACCTTGGCTGCCCACGTCGCCAAGCTGCTCGACGCGGCCGACGGCGCAGAGTTCGAGTACTACAAGAAGCTGCACACGGCCAATAACCCAAACGCCGGGGCTTTCATGCAGGGCGACGTGGTGCTCGTGCTGGCTGCCATCGACAACTCGAAGGTGACCGACAAGGAGAACCATGTGGAGAAGTACGAGTGAGGAGGGCCCAGGAGTGTCCCCCAGGAGGGCCCTGGCCGAGCCGGAACCGCCGCTCCCCCTCGGTATCTCTTGCTGGCCACTCAGCGCCAAAAATACGACGCACATTTGTGCACCGCCGTAAAAGACCCCACCCTCGGCTGGCCCCCGGCCTAAAACAGACAGAGATACACGCCACCCCCTGCTGCAAGACGATACATACAGATTTATAGAGATAAAACGACCTGCTTTTGGCCACGTGAGCGGTAGCTGTAAAGATTGGATTGTCTTGTTCCCATCAGGCTTGACAACGTCTGATTGCATACCCAGTAGCTAGACAATCGTCGGACGGTTACGTAGAGACCTGGGTGGGGACCAAAGTCGGCGCGGGTGTTCCCCCCATTACAGCCTCGGTTGTCACGGTGCCCGGCAGTGCGCGAGATGGCATGCGCAGTGAGAGG
>JADIOY010000259.1:0-12677 GCA_018344475.1 Xiuguozyma silvatica | reverse complement strand
AGATGTAGCGGCAGGAACCTCCTTCGAAGAAAGCTTCTTGTACTCCTGAGAGAAGTCGCCGCCATTGGCACTCCAGGTAGGTCCGGTGGTTTCGTACTCCTTGACAAAGGCCTTGAGGCCGTCAAAGATCTTTGCAAAGGACTTGGCCCACTCGACCTGGTCCTCGTTGGTGCCCTTGTTGGCCTTCAGGATACGGTTGCCCCAGAACTGGGCAGCGTCCTTGAAGTCAGGGATGTAGGAGACGGGCGTGCCGACGCACAGCCAGCCGAGCGCTGGGACGCCCTCGGCGACGGTGTTGAGGTTGTTGATGAACTTGCTGGTGTTGTTCGTGTCCTTGATCTCGATGACCTTCGTGATTGCCTCGTTCGTAGGCTTCAGGGCCTCCTGGAAGGCGGCGTCCGTCGGAGCGACCTTCTTGGACAGCGAGGCAGCCCACAAGAATGTTCCCTCCTCGTCGACTGCCGTCTTGAACTGCTCAGCCTGCTCGAGAACGACCGGATCGATCTTCTTGGAGAGCGCCACAAATGGGTCGACGTACTCCTCGACGAACTGCTTGTAGGAAGCAATTGCCTTCGGAGGGGCGGCGGCAGCATCGGTAGCATCGGCAGCACCGTCAGCAGTGGCAGCAGTGGCAGCAGTGGTAGGAAGGCCCTTTTCACCAGTAGAGGCGGAAGAACCCCCAATTGGGGCGCCGTCTGGACCCTTCGAGGCGTTCTCTTGGAAGATGGTGACGTCCTCGAGGCGCGAAGTAGCAGCCTCGAGGCGCTTCAGCAGCGTCACGATGTTGTAACCGTGGATCGAAAACTCTGGCTCTGGCATGGCGTGAGAAAGAGTGTGACACGTAAAAGGGGGAAATCAGTGAAACACCGCCCGCCCCAGAAATTAGGCGCGCGAAGCAAAAGCTGGCTGAAAAAAATAATCAAGAGGGAGGAGATCCTCACCAAATTTAGACCACCATTACATCACCCTTTCCTTCCGGACCATGATCGACAGGAGACACCCCGACCCGACTGAGGAGAACCTGGCCCCCCAGGAGGTTCATATGATGAAGGACCACCCAACGCCAGAGCATCCAATGCCGTTCAAGAACACCCACTGGCAGCCCGGCGTGCCCATCGCCATTGATCTAGGAAGAGATACTGTGCGTGTCGGCCTGGCCTCTTCCCGGGAGCCAGCCGCCGTGTTCCCAGCGTACACGTCGAAGGCGAAGGAGAAGAAGCTGAACCGGAACCTGCAGTTCAGCGGCAACGACGTCTTCCTTGAGGGAGCGCTCAAGAGCGGCATGAAGACACCCTACGACGGCCCCATCATCACCAACTGGGACTCCTTCGAGCAGCTGCTCGACTACTCCTTCTTGCACGCCGGTGTGCAGTCGCAGGGCAAAGTGAACAACCCGGTGGTCATCACTGAAACGCTCGTTCCGCCGTTCCAACAGCGGTTCAACACGATGCAGCTGCTCTTCGAGACCTACCGCGTGCCCGAGGTCGCATTTGGCTGCGACTCGCTCTTTAGCTACTACGCGAACGGCGGCCGCAACGGACTCGTCATCGGCACGGGCCACAACGCAACGAATGTGATCCCAGTCGTCAGCGGTTCGCCCCTGCTCAGCATCACAAAGAGAATCGACTGGGGCGGAGAGCAGGCTGTCAACTACCTCACAAACTCTCTCACCCTCAAGTACCCGTTCTTCCCCTCTCGCGTCAGCAACTTCCAGGTCGGTAACATAGTCCGCGACTTCTGCTACGTTTCTAAAGACTACCAGCAGGAGATCCGTGAGTACCTCGACATCGACAAGCTCGAGGCCAAGGACGTTGTTCTCGAGTCCCCCTTCACCGAAGTCATCAAGCCTGAGAAGACTGAGGAGGAGCTCCGCGCCGAGGAAGAGAAGCGCAGGGAGAACATCAAGCGCATGCAGGAGCAGGCCAGAGAGCGCCGGCTCCAGAAATTGGTCGAGAAGGAGAACGACTTTGAGTACTTCAGCGCCATGCAGCAGAGGCTCCAGTCGATGAACAAAAAGCAGGTTGGCGAGACGTTGCGTGAGGCCGGCTTTGACGACCAGCAGGACCTCGCCCAGTATCTGCTCGGACTCGAGAAGAGTCTTAAAAAGGCCAGATCTCTCGACGTCGGCGAAAACGACGACTCTGACGGCAACGGTCAGCCACCGAACTTTGACCTGGTCGACGTGCCAGACGAGCAGCTCAGCGAGGAGCAGATCAAGGAGAAGCGTAAGCAGAGGCTCATGAAGGCCAACTACGATGCACGCCAGCGTGCCAAGGCCGAAAAGGAGCAGGCCGAGAAGGAGCAGGCCGAGGCCCAGCGTCTTGACGAGGAGATGCGCAAGAACCACCCAGAGAGGTGGATCGCCGAGCGCCGCAGCAAGCTGGCCACGTTGAAGAAACGCAGAAAGGACCGGATCCGTCTGCGCGAAGAGCTCAACGACAGAAAGTCGCGGGCCTCGCAGATGCGTATGAAGAACATCGCCTCTTTGGCAAACGATGACACTCACGGACCTAATGGCGGCCGCAAGAAGCGCCAGGCACATGCCACGATCGATAACGATCCAAACGACACGTTCGGTGCCAACGATGACGACTGGGCCATCTACCGTGACATTGCCAACGAAGATGATACCGAGGTAGAGGCCGAAGAAGAGAACCAGATCTTCGACATAGAGGCCGAGCTCTTGGAGTACGATCCAGAGTTCACCATCGCCGACACTTTGCAACGCCAGTACAATTGGAGAAACTCCACGTTGCACCGTTTCCTTCGTGGCCCTCGCGACTTCGACGCTGAGGACCAGCACCAGTTGCACCAGCTGCATCTCAACATAGAGCGGATTCGTGTCCCTGAGATCATCTTCGAACCATCTATTGCAGGCATCGACCAGTGTGGACTGAGCGAGCTGTGCGAGCAGACGGTTCTGCGGAGGTTGCCATCGGAGCCTGGATTCTCGGGAGATGATACTACCGCGGTTCTTAAGGACGTGTTCCTCACCGGCGGACAGGCCCTGTTCCCTAACTTTGAGCAGCGCGTGCGCACCGAGTTTAGATCTTTCCTCCCTTCGGGCTCAACCTTCCATGTGCGTACGGCCAAGAACCCACTTCTTGACGCCTGGCACGGCATGGCCAAATGGGCCGTCACTGATGAGGCTAAGAAGAGCTTCGTCTCGAAGAAAGAGTACGAGGAGATGGGTCCGGATTACATCAAGGAGAACAGAATGGGCTGCATCAAGCTCTAAACAGCTTTATAAATCTAAAAAAGCAATGTACCTGTACTTACGAAAAAACGAGATCTATTGGTGTTTGTATGTGTGTGTATAATGTACATGAGGCGCCAACTAGTTTCCAAGCTTCTTGACCTGCTTGTCGATGTTGACGCTCTTTGGGTTCACTCCCTTCTGGCGGAGCTCTCTTCTGATCGTGTCCTTGATCAGAGCAGAGTCCTCGTCGTCGTTGAACTCGGCGAAGTCGCCCGAGATGATGCCCTCCTCCTGCTCGTCGCGGGTGATGGCCTCTTCCTTCTCTTTGGCACCGGCCTTGGAGACGTCGTGTGGAGATGGGGCAATCTTCTGGAACTTGGCAACGAAGAAACCGTCCACGTTGTAAGTGTGTGGGAAGTAGCGCCTCGTCATAGAGACGGAAGGGTTGAAAGTCTTGCCTCTGTAAGAGGTGAAGCCCTTCTTACCAATCTCAAGTCCAGTCTCGACCAGTTTCACGTTAGGTCTCTTTCTCAGTGCGTAGTCAACGACGGCCTCATCCTCATCGACCATGACAGAACAAGTGGAGTACACAATGACACCTCCAGTCTTCGAGTGAGCATCAACGGAGTCAATGGCAGAAAGAAGCAGCTGCTTCTGAAGATGTGGGATCTGGATGAAGTCCTTAGGAGTACGGGACACCTTGACACTCTGGTCCTTGGAGATGACACCAGTACCAGAGCAAGGGGCATCGAGGAGCACCCTGTCAAATCCGCCAATAACCTTAGGGAACTCGCGAGCATCGTAGTTGCAGACGATCACGTTGGAGCAGCCGAGTCTGTGGACGTTGGCAACGAGCGACTTGGTACGAGCCTTGTTCGCGTCGTTAGCAAAGACGCAGCCAGTACCCTTCATGAGAGCGGCAATGTATGTAGTCTTACCACCTGGGGCGGCAGCCATGTCGAGGACACGCTCACCAGGCTGTGGGTTGAGTGCCATGACAGGAAGGAAAGACGAAGCAGCCTGCAGGATGTAGTGTCCGGCAAGGTACTCTGGGGTAGCACCGATAGGGACCTGGGAGTCGAAGATCTGGAGACCGACCTTCGTCCAAGGTCCAATAGGCTGCAGGTTGGCACCACGGTTGACAAGAGCCTGAGCAAGGTCTCTACGACGGGTTCTCAGGGTGTTGGTTCTAATGGTGATTGGTCTGCGCACCTCGTTGGCCTCGAAGAACTCGATGGCCTCAGAAGGTGGGAACAGGTTGAACAGCTTCTCGGCAAGGAACGGAGTGTAACCATAGTACTCGCAGATGTCCTTGATCAGGCGATCGACATACTCGGCACGGCTTCTTCCTTCCTCAGCAAGGTCCTTGAAGTTCTCCAGAACCTTGACAATCTCCAGCATACGGGTGCGGACGAAAGTCACGTCGTGGCTCTCGGCAGTCTCCTCCTCCTCTTCCTCGGTGCCCGGGGCACCAAGAATCTTTGGACGTGGTTGGACCTGCTGGGCCTCAAGAAGCTCCTCCTCGGCCTCACGCGCCTCCTCCTCAGCTTCCTCATCGAGCATCTTGGAGTACTTCTCCATGTTGGAAGCATTGATCTTCTCCATGCCTTCATCGTCATCCTCGTCGTCACTAAACATAGGGTGTGCACGCTCAGCTTCGTCCGAATCGTACTCGTCGACATCGAGCTCATCATCATCTCCCTCAATGTCATCGAGAGTCTCAAAGTGATCCTCCTCCTCTTCCTCATCATCGGAGTCCTCGAACAGAGTCTTCTTCTCCTGAGCGAGCTTCTGGTAGTCAACCTCGGGAAGGTCCTCGGCAAACTCCTTGATGTCAGCCTCGTCATCGTCAGAATCGGCCTTGGACTTCTTCTTAGACTTCTTGGCTGGCTTCTCGGACTTCGATGACTTCTCGGTCTTGGCTGGCTTCTCAGTTCTGGTCTTGGCCTTGGTCTGCTTCTTAGCCTTCTTAGTAGGCTCCTTCAGAGACTCATCGAGAGAGTTATAGATCTCGCCCTCGACGATACCTCTCTTGCGCTTGCGCTCGTCCTTTTCAAACCGCTTTTGCTTAGCAGCCTGGATCTGCTCAAAAGATGGCGGAGCACCCTGCTTGTTCTTAGCTCTACGACCCATTGTGAACCTGTATAGTGTATAGTTAAGCGGGGAATCCCTCTAAATTTTTCAGCCAAAATTTTCTTTTCAGATTTTTTTTTTGAATTTTTTTTGAATTTTTTTACTGTGCGAAAAATTTCTTTTTTCAGGCTGGATTTTTTTTTTTTTTCTGTCTTGAATTAAGATCAACCGGTCAAATCCCATACAGAAGCTATGTCTTCCAAACCAACTATTGCCATTGGAGACTGGGTACTTCTGACTTTGCCCTCGAAATCTACCAAGATTATCGACGTCAGAGAGAACGGAATAGTTAATCTGGGAAAATTCGGCCAGTTTAGAGCCGACAGCATCGTCGGCTATGCCTACGGACAATCCTTCGAGATCCAGGACGACCGATCCGTTCTGCCATTGAAGAGTGTCAACTACGGACTGGAGGAGATGGCCTCGGAGAGCCGCGAGGACACACCGTTTGAATCCTCGAAGGACAACAAGCAGATCGTCGACAAGGGCATCAACGCACAGAAACTGACCTCCGACGAGATCGAAAAGATGAAGAGAGAGGGTTACGGTAACGAGGTGGCCAACCGGATCATCGAGAAGATGATCGAGGGCCACGACGACTTCGACAAGAAAACTATCTACTCGCAGGATAAGTATCTTGCAAGAAAGCAGCGGAAGTTCTCTAGACGGTTCACCGTTGAGTACTTGACGGCGTCGAACTTGCTGCACTACCTGCACAACGACAGAGAGCCTGGCAGGGCCATGGAGATGTCTGAGGAGACTCTGGGCCTGATAATGAGCCACGCGAACGTCATGCCAGGAGGAACATATCTTGTCATGGATGAGACCGGAGGTGTCATTGTCTACGACATGCTGGAGAGAATGCAGGGCAAGGGTACCATTGTGCTGCTGCACGAGAATGACCAGCCCCGTCTCGCCTGGCTGCACAGAACCAACTACACCGAGGAGCAGATCGACGAAGTTGTGTACCCACTCAATCTTCTCGAGTTCACTGAGCCTGAGGAGAACCGTCCCACGCAGGGTGCTCTTCCAGAGGAGGAGATCAAGGACTGGCCGGAGAAGAGACTGGCTAGATACCACCGGAGACTTAGACGTGCCGAGCGCACGAATCATGCCATCGACCTTGTCGAATCGAACAGTTTCGATGGTCTCATCTATGCATCCACACTCAACCCAACGACGTTTGTGCCGCGGATCATCAGCAAGATCAAGCCCAGCAGACCGCTCGTGGTGTACTCTGAGTACAAGGAGATGCTGCTGGAGTTGACATACCTGCTGCTCAAGGATGGTCGTGTGCTCTTGCCTAACGTTCACGAGTCTCGCGTGAGGCACTTCCAGACGATTCCTGGACGTATTCACCCTAACATGACCTCTAGAAGTGGAGGTGGATACATGATGTCTGGAATCACCGTCATCCCAACAGAGGGGGCTGTTGCTCTTGGACTTCGTGGAAAGAAGCGCAAGCTCGAGGAAGGTGAGGATGCTGAGAGCGAGAAGAAAGAGGAAGACCTGGTTGCTTCTGCCTCTGCTTAGATAGGTCTACGATAACCGTAAAAAAATAGATGTATGCTAAACGATATGATATTGCTGCAGTGTGTGTTTCAAGCCTTGGGAGAGTCGAGGATCTCATCCACCATGTCCTCCAGAGTGTTGTACTTTTTGTCGTTCCAGCCGACGACATTTCTTGGGTGTCCAGCGCTGTCGTGCCGCAGTCCACACCGCCACACCTCTGGCAGCAGGCGTCTAACCTCGTTGGCCTGCTTCAAGTAACCGATCTCGAATACGAAGGCCTTCGAGTGCAGCTTTTCGATAAGTTTGACGAGTTGCTGGTACGGCTCCAAGTCACCTTCAAGGGCATCCCATGGTTCGTACTCGAGGACGGATTTCTCGACGCCGCCCGCCTCGTTCATGTCCTCCTTAGGAATGTACGGAGGGTTGGCCACCACCAGTTCGACCTCTGGAGGACAGCCGTTAGGGACTTCTCCCGTGGCCAGATCTCCGAGGCCAAATCTAATCTTGTCGAACATTTGAATACCTTTCAGCAGCTCACGGTTGTGAATCTTGTTCTCTTCGGCGAGCGAGATGGCCTTGATGTTCTTGTCCATGCCGATAATGTCGCCTAGGTCCCGACCTGCAGAGGCGAGCGCTAAAGCTATATTTCCCGATCCGGTGCCAACGTCGAGCACATTTTTGATTGGACCTGTGACGTTGGCGAGCCATCCATTGAGTTCCTCGACCCACTCCTCAGTCTCGCTGCGTGGAATCAGCACCCCTTCGTGGCAGTACAGATCGAGTTTACCGAACGGCTGATTTCCGAGAATATACTGGAGAGGCTTCAGTTTGGACCGCTCCTTGACGGCATCCTCCCATTTATCCTTTGGAAGTTCGAGCTTTATCCAGCGAAGCTCGTGCTTCGCCTGGATTCTTGGCAGCACTTTTACCAACCTTTCCAATAGTGACATCTTTAACTATGTGTAACCTTTAAGGGGGTGTGAAAAAAAGTTACCCCACAAATTTCGACTGACATGTCACTTTTTTTTTTCCAGATTTGCACCCCGTGTTTGGGTTGGTAGTTTGGGTTCATATTGTAGAGTTTGATATTCTATTTACAGAGAGTGTGTTGAGGCATCGTTACATACCCTTCTTCACGTAGTACATGTATGCTCTCTCCTGGATGTCCTCGTCGAATGGAGAGATGACCTCGGACTCACCTGGGCGGGCCACAGGGTGTCTGAGGTAGATGGCGTGGCAGGTCTTGAAGGAGACCTCGATGTGCTTTGGCAAGATGGCGAATGGAGCCAAGAACTGGCGTGGTCTCCAAGGAGTGAAGTAGGCCTTGGAAGGGTCAGCACGGCCGAAGACACCCTTCTGCCAAGGAAGGTGGAGCGAGTACTTGCCCTTCTCCTCGACGGCTGAGAATGGAGGAAGCAAAGGGTGGTAGCTGCGCTTGACGCTGGCGGCCCACATTTTGATGATGGCATCCTTAGTGAGTGGCTTGCTGGAGAAGTCCTTGCGGATCTTGTCCTGGTACTTGGTGTTGATCTCGGACAGCAGCTGACGGATCTTCTTGGCGCGGGTGTCGTCGTAGTAGTCACCTTGGGCCTTGCCGTCGACGTAGGCAGGGACAAGCTTGGCGATCTCGGCGTCAACCTCGTCGGAAGGCAGCTCCATGGCCTTCTTGTCCTTGCTGAGCAGCAAGTAGACCTGCAGGCACTTCTCGGCAAGCTGTGGGCCAAACTGCTTCCGGAAAGTCGACTCGGTGACCTCCTTCGATGCGTCAAGAGCGGCCCGCGAGCTCGAGTAGATGTCCCGCAGGATCGTCTCCCGGGTGACACTGTTCTGCACCTCCTTCATCTTGCGCAGCTTGGCCTCCTCCATCTTGCCGAAGCGGGCCTTGACGGTGGTAGAACCTTGCTCGGCGGCAAAGGCAGCGGAGGCGGACTCCAGCTCTGGGACGAGCTTGCCCTCGTACAGCTGTTCCTGGTTGGCGTGCTTGTTCTTCTGCTTGAGGTACATCTCTCTCGGGTTCTCCTGGACGCTGGAGATCCATTTCTGCCACTTGATCACCTGCGTCTTGTCGATCTTGTACGACTCCTTGAGCGATGGCTTCTTGCGGCCGAGGGCCTCAAGCACCTTCTCCGGATCAACGGAGAACATGTCGCCGGGCTTCAGCTTGTAACCGGGGGCCTTGATCGGCACGTTGTTGACCTTGACGTGGCCACCGAGCACGAACGACCGAGCCTGTCTCACAGAGGAGGCAAAGAGCGCTCTGAAGATGGCAACGTCGAGCCTCTTCTCGAGCGGGGCGAACGTCTGCAGCACCATCGGAGTGGCCGGGACCTCGCCTTTCAGGGAGGCATCCAGCTGGGCAACACCGTCGAGCTTGTGCTCGAACTCGCGCTGCCACTGGCCCTCAGTGAGAAACTCTCCGTGGTAGTTACGGGTCTCCTGCTTGGCCCTCCACTTCTGCTGGAAGAGCGTCATGCCCTTGAAGAATGGCTTAGAACGTTTGTACAAATTGAACAGGTTGTGCTTGTTCATTGACGGACGGATCCGTCCGCGCGACAGCGAATGCGCCTGCTTGACACCGGGCATCCTTGTTTGAAAGCTTGACTGTTGGGAGGGTGAAAAAAATTCAACGCTTCCTCGATTTTGGTGAACTTTTCATTTTTCACGGAGAGGGTGGTTTTTTTTTTCTTTTGAAAAACTTTCAGGCCGATCGGCGGGTCGTCAGTCGGAGACGTTTAGGTTTGGGTCCCCGGTTTTTTTTTCCATTAAACTTCCCAATTGGGCAATGGTAAATAGGGGCTCACACACTATAGATGTCTGCACTCTGGGCTTATAGACAAAAAAAAATCTTGGCACCCAGGTCTCTTTCCGTTGCTTCTTTCACCAGAGGAATCATGCTCAGAGACATCTCCAACCACTACCAGCCGCGGACGGCCGGAAGCACCGGCAAGGTCACCGGCTCTGGCAGCGCTGGCCTGAACGTCATTCCCAAACAGCGTCCGCAATCCCTCGAGAAGACGCAGCAGTTTGCTAAGCGCAGACCACACAGAGACAGTGCAATCGATGCAATTGAGGCCAACGGCAACGGCACTCTCCTGCCGGACAGACCTTCCTACCGGTTCGCCGAGCACTTCAACGAGGCATCGGACTCGCTCTTCCCCTTCGTCCACAGGATCCACCGTCGCCGCTGCAGAGAGAAGGCCACGAGTCTCCTCCACGAGCAGGCATTCCCCAAGAATAGCGTCAGAAAGTACTCGAGCGTTTTGAAGCCATCCGGCTTCGTCTCGGTGGCTGCCGACCCGGCAGACGCACTTTTTGCCAACAACGATAATACCCTTCCCTTCGGCGCCGACGAGGTCGCCAGCGTCCCCTCCAGCGGCATCTGCACCCTCGAGACCAGACCTTCCAGACTATCATACGATACCACAAGCGGCTCCACCGGTTCCGGTTCCGGAACGAAGCGTTCCCTGGACGACTCGGAGATCCTGGCCGATGTCTCGTCTGCCTCCTCGTTCAATGCATCGACGAGCTCGGCTGGTTCGGTCAAGCGCCTGAGACCGCAGACGTTCACACAGAACTTTGACTTGCCAAAGGTCGCATTCGGACAGCCTCCATCGTCGCTCGGCTATGGCCAGCCCCGCCTCCTCCACAACAAGAGCTACCTCTACGACCGCATCGACAACTCGATGACCATCTCCGCCAAGGCCATCCTCAAGATGGTCGACGACTCGCTCGTGTCGAGCGACACCTCTATCTACTCGCAGTCCCTGGCCTCAATCTCTCAGATCGGCTCCAACCTGCGCTCCACCGCCAACAAGCCCGTCAGCATCACCACCGAGGACCTCAAGCTGGCGCTTCTATAACCAATCTCATGTGCGCGATATAGTATTGATACATTATTTACAAGTAGTGCCTCTGGCAAACTTTTAGCGGACGTTCTTGACAACCTCGAAGCCTGGCTTCGACTTGCGCTCCTCCCGCATCTCGGCCTTGGTCTGGCTCTCGTCGGCGAGCTCCACCTTGACCATTTCCTTCACAGAGGCAATCATACCGGCCTGCTGGGGCGTAATCTTCTTGTACACGGTCTGGTGTCTCTTGTGGAGGCCCAGTCTCTCAAGGGTCTGCTTCGTCTTGGCCGGCATGGCGATCGTCGACCGAAGTTGCGTGATCCGGAAGAACTTTGGTGCTGCAGACATCTCTATATAGTGAAAAAAAACGATGTATAGTGAGAGTGAAAAATTCCTCGACCTCTCGCTCAAGTGAAAAAAAAAAATGCTTCACCAAAGAAAATGTTGATGGGGGTCGGTAACCCGTACACCTGTGCTCTCTCTCTATATATGCACACAGCCAGGCTCCATGACTCGCCGATCACGAGCGTCTCGCAATCTGCGCGCGGGAAGTACCTGCTGAGTGTAGCCCAGAATGAACCAAGTATTCTCCTGAGCCGTATTGAGCAGCGAAAAGGTGGTCCTTTAAGCGTCAGATCGGTCCAATCGTACCCGCTGGAGACGACCTTCCCGGTAAGAGACGTCCAGTTCAGCGTAGCCGACAGCAGTCAATACGGGGCATGCTATAACCGGACTCTAGTATGGTGTGACATTGAACGGAACAGAACTGTACAATGCAGTGATACAGCTACACCGATCAACTGTATAGCGCCGACAGCTAACGCACTCGTCTTTGCTGGCTGCAGCAGTGGTATCCAGGTGATTGATCTGAGGGCGCCAGGGCGCCAGGGCACTATCACGGGGCGCCCCGTTTTTAGTCTTGGCGACAGTGACGGAGATGTCACTTCTATCATTGCAAACGCGGTGCAGGGAAGGGTATACGGCGGCACTGCGGGAGGACTCGTCTCATTGTACGACCTGAGAGCGGCGAAACAGACGACGCTGGATCTCGGCGGTATCTACGGGGAGGCTGGCGGGGCGGCTGGCGGGGCGGCTGGCGGGGCGGCGAGCGTTTCGCAGCTCGCAATTGCCACTGGCGGCGCAGGTGTAATTGCAATGCTGAACCGGCGGCAGGGCCCGAGCGAGCTGGTGCGCGCCGACCTGTCGCTCCCTGGGGCTGAAATTCGCGGGGATTTCCAAGTTGCTCCGGCCTATACGTCATCGGCTAGGTACCTGACCGAGTTCGCCCAGGTCGGCGCCGGCACTACGTTAGTGGGGACAGGCTTAAAGGACGGCAAGGTCTTGGCGACTAAAAGTCTCTCAAATTCTACTCTTGCTGCAGGGAGCGGTGAAATGAACGGACCAAATACAGATGAAACTGCCAAATCTTTACATACGTCCATTCAGCTGGACAACCGGGAGAGTATTGTTTGCTGTGTCGTATACAACGAGATTGCGGACGCCGGAGTCCTGGCAGACAACTATGGCACGGTGAGTCTGTTCCGAGCAGCCGATATAGAGCCGTCGTAATTTCAATATTTATAAACTGTATACGACCTTCCTAGGAAGCGCTTTCCATCGCATCCCCAGCCTCCGAGATGACGTCAGATACTGTAATGTGCCAGCGTCGTCCCAACTAGTTTTTTTTTTTTTTTTTTTGGCGCGCTGCAGTAATCGACAGGGGAGTCTCACTGCAGCGGCAAGATTACATTGAGCCGGCGGACGGCTGTGATCAGAAGGGGGGAGGAGGCAAAGCGCGCCTATGTGTACGGAGCAGGTACGGGTAAACTACAATCAGCCCTGGATTGGAACCCGAGAGGCCCTTCGCATTGGCCCTGGCCTTGTCACTAGCCTTGGCCACTGCTGTCTATTGCTTCCCCTCCTGGTTAGCGGTATCTTCGGTTATTCCACTCGGCAGCAGCCAGCAGCTTCAGTCTCCGTTTTCTCTC
>JADIOY010000258.1:0-12761 GCA_018344475.1 Xiuguozyma silvatica | reverse complement strand
GGAGAAGTTGGGAAAAGTCGGACATTTCTCAGGGCATTTCTCAGGCCTTTTTTAAGGAGGGATACACTTCGCTCTTTCTCTTCTATCTTTCTCTTCTATCTTCCTCTTCTATCTTCCTCTTCTATCTTCCTCTTGCTCTTCCCATGTCCACCGACCTGGCCAAACATTACCGACGACTCGAGGTCATCGGCCGGGGAAAGTTCGGCACCGTGTACAAGGGCCTCGACCTGCACTCCAAGGAGCTGATCGCTATCAAGGTGCTCAACCTGGACACCGAGGAGGACGAGGCACGGGAGGTCCAGAAGGAGGTCCAGTTCCTGAGTACGCTCAAGACTATCCCGAACGTCACGCACTACTACGGCTCGTACCTGAACGGGCACAACCTGTGGATCGTGATGGACTACTGCGCCGGCGGCTCTGTGCGGACGCTGCTGCGGCCCGGCCCGCTCGACGCCCAGTACATCTCGGTCATCGCCAGAGAGCTGCTCACTGCGCTCCACTACGTCCACCAGAACGGTGTCATCCATCGAGACATCAAGGCGGCCAACATCCTGATCAGCAAAGAAGGTAAGGTGCAGCTGTGCGACTTTGGAGTCGCTGCGCAGCTCACTTCGACCGCGTTCAAGCGCACCACGATGGCCGGAACCCCTTACTGGATGGCCCCGGAGGTCATCACCGAGGGTACCCCTTACAACGTCAAGGCCGACATCTGGTCGTTCGGTGTCACCATCTACGAGCTCGCCACGGGCAACCCCCCCTACGGTGACAAGGACGCCGTGCGTGCCATGCAGATGATCACTCACCACGAGCCGCCCCGCCTCGAAGGCCGCCAGTACTCCGCCAGCCTCAAGGAGTTCGTCGCCATGTGCCTCGAGGAAAAGCCCGAGCTGCGGCCCTCCGCGGGCGAGCTGCTCAAGTCCAAGTTCATTAGGGACTACAAGCAGGTCCCAATCTCCTCGCTCAAGGATGTTGTCGGCCGTTACCTTCTCTGGAGAGACAAACGCAACTCTTCGAGGGACTCCCTGGTCTCCGAGGAGGCCATTGCTGCTGCTGCGGCAGCTGGAGGCGCTGCTGCGGCAGGTGGAGGCGCTGCTGCGGCAGGTGGAGGCGCTGCTGCGGCAGGTGGAGGCGCTGCTGCGGCAGGTGGAGGCGCTGCTGCGGCAGGTGGAGGCGCTGCTTCGGCACAACCAGCAGCTACCGGTGCAGAAGCTACCGGTGCATCTGCCGCTGCCGCTGCCGCTGCCGCCACTGCCGGACCTTCTGCTGGCGCCTACGACGTCAAGTGGGACTTTGACTCCCTCAAATCCGCTGAGTACATCGTCGAAAACTCCATCGATGTCGAGGACATCCCAGAGAACTGCACGATGATGAGTCCAATGAACAACACGCCAACGACGTTCTGTGTCAACAGCATGGCCACTTCGCCCACTACCGCCATCGTGCACTCCCAGCAGGAGACCATCGCCTCCCCATCTACACAGTCTGGTGCTCCGCGCTCGCTTCTCAACCTCTTTGAAGACGCCAGCGACGACGAGGACGACGCGCACGCTGAGGAGCCGATCTCGATTGCTCCAAAATCGGTCTTGAGCTCGACCGCACTCTCCGAGATGCCGTCCCTTCCTGAGGTCCCGGAGGTTCCAGAGACCATGGTCCCAGCACCCGCCGCCATCGAGATTCCCAACATGGAGATCCTTGAGAAGGAGCAACAACAAAAAGCCAAGCTGAACACCCACACGCATCGTTCGCGTGCTGCTACCGTGACAGCCTCGCACATCCAACATTCGACTCTGCCAAAGAGATCGAACTCGACCACCGACTTCCAGCATACCGGTTCTGTGACCGCGCAGATCGCTCGCAGGCCAACCGTTGGTGCCACATCGAGCTATGCATCCTCTGTCGGCCACAGAACGCCTTCCCCGAAGAAGTCGTCGCATTCACTCGACCCTTCCACGAGATCTCCCCTGCGCAACCAGAAGAGTCCGCCTCAGATGAAGCCCCTCGCCAACCCACCGCAGCTGCCTCTGCTACAGCCGATCAATACTACCAAGGCCAATGCTGGAGCTATTGGAATGGGTATAATGGGACCGCAGTCGGCACCACCGTCTGAGCAGGCTCATTCTGGCAACGGAATCACTGCCTCGCCAGCCGCCGAACTCCAGCGGTCCCAGTCTCAGTACCGCACGACTCCAGCCTCCACTGAAGTGGAGAAGCTGAACCAGTTCGGAGTGAACATCAACATGGCCTCCAACCTCCCAATGGCGATGACTCCTGTTACAGAGAAGACCGATATAGACACCTCCCAGCTGCCGCAAATGCTCCAGCAACAGCTCCTGCAACACCAGCAGCAGCAACAACAACAACAACCGGAACAGCAGCAGCAACAACCAGAACAACAGTTCCAGCAGTTCCAGCAACAGCAGCCGCAGCAGCAACAACAACAATCGGATCAAGACCTATTCTCACTCCAACAAGTCCCACCGCTACAGCAACAACAGCTCCAGCAGCAGGCACTGCAACAAAATGAATCTCCATTCCCGGCTGACTCGCCAGCCTTGGCAACCACGTTCATTCACTCGCACCATCCGCAAGTGTCACACTCACCACAGCCAGTGTCTCAGTCGATGTCGAATCTATCACAGTTTTCTACAGCTTCCGACGAGACCCTGATCCCACTGCCATCGCAGGTTCCAGCGAGCGAGATGATGAACAAGCTTTCCAGCTTGCACATCTCTGACGCACTGAACTCTTTGATGACTCCTTCGATCCTTGGCGAAGCGGTTGACGACGAGGAACAGTCGCCTACTGCCACCTCTGCCGGCATCCCCGTTCTCAACGAAGAGAAGACGGTGGTTGCCACGGACGTGGTGGAAATGATGGGCAAACTTAGAAACGTGCTCGACGTTGTCATCGAAGAGCTAGCCTAGCACTAACTACCTTTACTATTTACAATAATGTATTACCATACTTTGCCAACTGTTACGCTAGATATCCAATGTGTCGCACAGATGACGCACAGAGACCTTACCCTGCTCGAATGCAGGGTCTGGATGTCTCATGATGGCAGCGGCGTGCGTTGCGTTCGTGCCAGTAATGTAGAGCGGATACTTAGACCACTGAAGCCTGTTCAGTCGCCGGACAATATCCATCTGGGGTCCTGAGAGTGCCAGGTAGAACGGGCTCGAAGCGTCCGGCGGAGTGCTGCATAGCTTGTTCAACGTTGTGCCCCAGCGGATTCCCTGGTACTGCTTGTCCTCTGGCAGTGGATCTGCGACGGCGTCGAACACACTGTCGAGGAAGTAGTCGCCTTGGTCGTGGAGATCGTTTTCAAAGCTGGCCATCGTCTTTGACGGCAGCGGGTCAACCAAGTAGCTGGTGTCGATGTAGTCCTTGACCTTAGATGACTCCCGGAAGGCCCTGACGGCAGAGCTCAAGCACTGGAAGAAATTGTTCAGAATGAACCATGTGATCCACATGGGGAGGTAGACACAGACGCGGAAGAGCATCACGACCCACTTGAAGTGCCTCAGGACAAAGTTCTGGGTCTCCCGGGCAGCCGTCGAAGTGGAGTCATTATCGGCGGGCATATCCTCGCCGATCATCTGGTTGATCTGCCCACCGCTGCCGCTACCGCTACCGCTACCACTACCGTATGCAGATGCAGACTCCTTACTGCCGGAGAACACAAGCGGCTTGTCGGCGTCTAAGATGACGGGCTCGTAGCCATCGAGGAACTGCAACTCAAGCTTCGACCCGCCAAATTGCATCACTCCATCCTTGTCAATTTTGACGGAAGGGTCAGCATCGAGGATCTCGAATGGGTTGACGTAAGAGATACCAGAGGTCCACCAGGACGTTCTGATATCGGAGCGCACGTTCGAGTACAGGATCCTGCGGTTGAACTTGGCGAGCGCCCTGTAGAAGATCGATTTCGGATCGGCCAGCATCGTCAGCAGCGGGACCTTCCTGTGGCTGGCAGCCTTGCTACCTTGGAAGACGTCGTCCTTGAGGAACATCTGCCTTCCGCTGTTTCCGAGGAGGTTCGGGACGATCCAGTTGAAGAGCTTCACGGAGAAGGACTCACCGGGCGTGAGGACGCCGACATTCGGCGAGCACATCGTCACAAAGTCAATTGGCTCCCGGTTGTCAAAGTAGCCGTGATAATCGAGCAGTCCGATTGCGTACCGCGAGACGAGTCCGCCGAGCGAGTAGCCGATGATGGAGAACCTGACGACATTCCGGCCTTGATCTGCCTTGATCCGAGCAGTTTCTTCGAGAATCTCCTCGGCGACACGGGCACCACAGAGGTCGACGCCGTCGTACGTGCGGTAGCGCTCGTTGGACCTCGTCTTGTAGAAGACGACATCTGTTGCGGGCTTCTTCTCGTCGCTACCGCTGGCTGCCTTGGCAGCGGCCTTGACAGCGGCCTTTTCGGCAAGGGCCTTTTCAAGGTAGTCAAAGTGCTCTGCGAGGCCCCAGAGGCCGTGGCAGAGGACGACGAGGTGGCAGTCGTTGGAGGACATCGGCTTATTGGATTGTATTATATAAAGAGCTACAGTTAATTGATTTTGCACTTCTTGCCTGCTACGGCTGTTCTGATACGGAAGAGATAGAGTATATCTAGGAGGCTCAGATGGAAATTTATAGTGCGAGATAAGGATCTGAAACGAGCCCGCGTTTTTTCAGGTTTTTCTAGCGGCTTCTTCCGGGGATGGTAAGCGAGTCAGCGGCCGGGGGCCCGCTACCGCATGTGATGCTCGCGTGCGACAGTTCCGGATCGGGAAGGCGAGGGATATTGAGGGAGGGATCTTATTCTTTTTTTTTTTTTCAGGGATTTCTTGTTTCCTCCCCCTATATTGTTTCGTTCGGTAATGACAGAGATGACGAACGAGTCTTCCGGTGTTCTGAGCCTGAAGTTTCTGACGTCCCGCTGGGGAAACAAGGCCAAGAAGGCTGCCCATGAAGCCTGTAACGGCGACTGTAGCACCGAAAAGGAGAACGTCGACCCTGAGCCACGCGCTGAGCATGAGGTAAAGAAGGGTAGTACTAGTATGAAAAGTAGTAGAGCGGGCTCGAAGGCGAGTCTGTTGCAGAGTATGTGTCTGAATGAGGCGGAAGAGGAGGCGGAAGAGGTGGTGGAGGCAGAGCCAAAGGCCACTGTTGCTGTTGCTGCCACAACCGACTCCGAGACCGAGGCCGAGCTCGCCAGCGCCACTACGTCCGACTCCAACCTCGTCTCCACCGAAGTGTCCTCCTGGTTCGTCGGTGGCCTCGACAAGTACCTGACCGAACAGATCTTTAAGGAGTACTTCAACCAGTTTGCTGGACTCATCTCGGTCAAGATCCCCAGGGAGTACAACACGGGCGAGCCCTTGGGACATGGTTACGTCAACTACGACAGCAGTGCACACGGCGAGACCGCCGTTGAGTCCCTCAACTACACCAAGCTGCTCGGATCAGAGATCCGCATCATGCCATCTCTGAGAGACAAGCAGAAGCGTGAGAAGATGGGCACAAACGTCTTCCTGTGCAAGATCTCCCCCCACTGGAACACCCGGCTCGTCTACGACAAGTACAAGCTGTACGGCAAGATCCTCTCTTGCAAGTACATTCCTGAGCGTGGCCAAGCCTTTGTTCTGTACGAACGGAGAGAGGACGCCCTGAGTATGGTTACCCATATCAATGGCACCATCGTCGATGGCCGGCAGGTCTACGCGGGTATCCACCTGTCCAGGCAGGAGAGGGAGGCCCAGTGCGTGGCTGCCACCACCGCTTCAACTGCCACTGGCACTGCAACCCCGATGGAGTCCACCGGTACGTCGACGACGATGGTGGCCGCCCGTACTCTCAGCGCTGCCACATCGCACTCGTCCAACATGTTGCCCCGTCCAGCCACCAGCACTAAGTATTCACTGTTCATTCGGAACCTGCCACTGAGTGCCGACAGTGTGCTTGTCGGCAGCCTCGTTGCCCCCTACGGCGAGATCAAGTCGATTACTACTCGTCCGATCGTCCACAGGGACGGTTCCTGGGCGCTCGTCATCATGACTAACCAGGTATCTGTGGATCAGGCAGTGCAGGGGCTCAACAAGATGCTCATTGAGGGCCACCAGCTGTTTGCTACACGGGCCATCCCCCGCGAGAACAAGTCATACGCCCAGCCAAGGAAAGAGGTTGAGAGGGGTCCAAAGAGCTCCCGGAAGCTGAAGGTCCTCGTGAGTGGACTCCGGAAGGAGGTCAGCAAGGAGCAGGTTGCTGGCTGGTGCTCGTCGCTCAACTCTGTCGAGGAGATCGAGTTGGTTGACAACGAGATGTACGGCAGCTACGGGTACGTTGCCATGAGCGACTCCGAGGAGGCCGATATGCTGATCAGGAAACTGAAGGCACTGGATGTGAGCTGTTACAAGCTGAGCATCGAGGCAAGTGAGAAGCGTGAAGAGGAGACCGATGACATCGAGTCACTGGAGGTTGCCACCTCGCCTTACAGTGCCGTCCTGTCACCACTGGAGCCTGTCAAGATGCTGAGCCTGATGGAGTTCAACAGGGAGGTGAGCGAGCAAGCCTCAGCCACGAAGGAGAAGAAGAGGGAGAAGCAGCAGCAGCAGCAGCAGCAGCAGCAGCAGCAACGGAATAAAGTTGCAGAGACCCCGGACAAAGAGGAGATGCGGCGTGCAATCGACGAGACTATCTGGGACACTGCAGTTCGGATGTTTGGGTCTATGGTAAACCCCCAGGAGAGTTTGAGTGCGGCCAAGGTTCATTCCTTGACGGAGCACATGGTGAAGTTCTTCTGGGGCGGGTCGCCGGAAGCGCTGTACCGGTTCCTGATGGCGAACCAGAACAGTGCCGTTGGTCAGTGGGGTGCGACGCCGATCCACCCTGTGATCCGGTACCAGGTGCAGGAGAGTGCCAAGTACCTTGGAGTGATTCCGAAGCCGAGAAAGGGTGGCCAACGGCGGCAGCGGCGGCGGAGGCGGCAGCGGAGGGGGAGAAAATAGGTAATAATGAAGTTTGAGCTATGATTACACGAGTTCGACATAGTTGGCCGGGAAGATGCCCTGCTTGGAGCCGATTCTTCCGGTCCACCAGTCGTCGGTAGAGTCCGACTTCTGGATGATGGTGATGACGTCGCCCTTCTTGAATGGGAGGTCTCCGTCCTGCTGGCCAGCGAAGGAGTAGAGGGCGATAGCCTTGTTCTTGAGGACGCCTGAGGAGGCGGCGTTGGCGGTGGAGTTGGCGGGGCCCGAGGAGGACTTTTCAGCGGAGCGCTGGGAAGGTGGTCTGAAGTCGGGCTTGGCGGAGCGAGGTCTGTAACCGCTGTTTGTGGAGCGCTGTGGAGAGCCGTAGCGGTCGTAGACGTCGTCCTCCCAGGAAGCACCGGAGGCATGGGAGCGGGCGGTGCCGGAGCGGGCTCTATTGGAGGCGGAGGACTTGTTTCTGGAGTAGTAAGCGCGGGAGCCAGAAGGGTCGTCTCTGTAGTCGTCGGTGTCTTCAGTGTCGTCGCTGAAGTTTGAAGGGACGTCGTCGAGGTAATCGTCGTCGTCGGAGTAGTAGTCGTCGTCTCCGCTGTGCGGGGAGCGGCAGAAGGCCTTGGAGTTGAGAACGCGCATGAGGGGCTCAGCGGATGGCGGCGGGGCGACCTGGCCGGAGAGGATCCAGCGGGCCTTGCAGTTGTCGCCGTAGTACTTGCGGTTTGCCTCGCGGCGCTCGACGAGGACGGAGCCTTCGACGGAGACTCCGGCGAAGAGGCCCTTGGTCTTGGAGTAGGCAAAGACGGCGGCGACGTTTTTGAGGGAGGCGGAGCCGGCGACCTCGGCGTTGCGGCCGAGCGGGCCGGCGGCGACGGAGACGTTGCCTCCGAGGGTGACGGAGCCGAACTGGGCGAAGGACTCGACGGCGGCGTCGGTGTTGAGGATGAAGACAAAGTCGGTCACTTCAGCGCCGATCTGGCCGCCGACGCCGGCGCCTGCGGTGGCGATGGCGGAGGGGGCGGACCAGGAGCCGTCAGGGAGGCGGGCGACGACGACGCCGCTGCCGGCACGGCCGGAGAAGAGGAAGCCGGCCTTGATGACGGTGATGATGGCGAGACCCTTGGCGTCGAGGAGGACCTGGTGCGGGATGACGGCGTCAGGGCCGAGGGCCTGGTTGGGCTTGATGAAGGAGGAGAGGATCTTGGCAGCCTTCTTGGACTCGCTCTTGAGCGAGCGGGGGATCGGATTGTTGAGGCCCATGAGGATCTGGGTGGCTGACAAGAGGATTGAAAGGGGTACTGAAATTCTGGGAAAACGAGGAACCTGTAGGGGGAGGGCAGAAAGGGGAAGAAAGGGGAAGAAAGGGGAAGAAACCCACCTGCCTTATTAATTGAGGGAAAGAGGAAGTGAGGAAAGTAGGGGAGTATGGAATCGAGGAAAGTAAGGGCAGTACGTAGCGAAGTAGGAAAGTAGGCGCGGAAAGCGAGGCAGGCAAAAAAAGCTTAGCAAGCTATTTTGGGGGTTCCACTGGCTATTTTTACCAGTTAGTCCCAGTCCCTGTCCCTGTATTCTGGGGGCTATTATTATATGGGAGGACGTAGGCAGGTACCATGGATGATATTGGAGAAATCTTGATGGTACTGTAGTCTCCCATGTAGCAGGTAGCAGGTAGCATGTAGCAGGTATCAGGTTAGGAGGTATTCCCATTACCATTCCCATCCTTAGTAATCCCATACTAATCCCACACTAATCCCATACTGATTAATTCTCCCCCTTGCTTACCACATCACTCCTTCTTGCAGAGACCATTTCTTTCGATGAACCTCTCCCAACGCCCCATAGACCACATCAGGACCCAGCTAGACGAGATACAACAGCTCAACTGCGACGACGCCAACGCAAACGCCGTGCCGCTCTGCCGCTACGCCGCCCTCGTCTCCCTCTCCAGAGACCTCGATGCCATCCGTAAACGCACCTACAACAGCAGCAGCGCCGCCGCGCTGGACGCCCAGCTGCACGAGCTCGACCGCCAGCTGCACGACCTGATGTTCGAGGTCGAGCACAAGATCTCCGAGCTGTACGACCGCGAGCAGCGGCAGCAGCAGGCCGAGGAAGACGCACGGCTCAGGGCAGAGATCGACGAGGGCACCGACCTCATGGTCGAGGACAGCCTCGTCGGCGGCGGAGGAACGTCGTTCACGACGGGCAAGAACACCGCCGAGTCCGTTGGAGAGCTCCGCAAACGCTTGCTCGCAACAAAGAACCAGGCGTCCCAGCTCGACGCCGTCCAGACCGTCGAATCCCAGAACGACTACCACGAGTCGCTCCAGGGCGACCTCATGGACGCCCTGCCTGCAATGGTCTCGGGCATCAAAGACCAGGCGCTCCAGTTCCAGGACCTGCTCAAGCAGGACGCCCAGGTCCTCAAGGAGGCCTCCGAGAACTTTGAAAAATCACACGGCCGCTTCGGCGTCGTCAGCGACATGCTCTCCAAGTACCACAAGGAGGGCCGCCTCGGCTTCTTCTTCTACATCCGCGTCACGGCGATGGTGCTCGTGGCGTTCTTGCTGCTGGTCTTCCTGATCCGTCTGATACCTGCAAGGTACTAATGATTATTTATATATACATGTACAATACACACGTCCACGCTACTTTGGCTCTATTATGACCGGCTCCTGCTTCTTGCCCTTCTCGTAAGAGTTGTCACGGTACACCTTGTCAACGTGCAGGAAACTGGCCTTGTCCCAGTGGTCTCCACGCAGGATCTCCGCCACCTCTGGCGACGTTTCGCCAGCCGTTAGCAGCGGCACGATCGCCTCGTCGTACAGCTCCTCCAGGAACTCGTCGCTCTCAGGGGCCTTCCTGGCAGCCTTTGCAAACTCCCGGCTCACCCACGGCACATCCCCGTAGTTCACGCACTTCAGCAGCCACAGGTGCACCAGAAGCTCCATCTCGTACTTGTTGAGGCCGCTGCCGTCCCCGCTGCCGTCCTTGTCCAGCTGGAACGCGTCCACGAAGGGCTCAAACGACTCGTCCTTCCGCATGATGTCTTTGATCGTCACGAGCTGCTTGCGCGCCTCTTTCAGCAGCTCCCGCTCCTTCTCCTTCAGGGCCTTCTTGACGACGTTGTACACGTGCAGCTGGCCCTCTCGGTACAGCCGACAGTTCTCGTAGTTGAACTGGTCGACGTTGTTGCCCTCGGCGGCAGGCATCCGGTCCAGGTTGCCCTTGAACCGGCTCGCCAGGCTCTCGCGCAGCTTGTTGACGCCGTTCAGCCGCGACTTCATCGTCGGCGAGGTGTCCCCCTCGTTGCGACTGAGGAGCGTAAACAGCTCCAACAGACCCTTCGGGATTGGGTGGTCCCGGTTGCACATGAACACGATGAACTCGTCGTCGTAGTCCTCCTCGCCCTCTTCCTCGGGGTCCTCGTACACGTTCGAGACGATCGAGAAGGTATAGTCGTTCAGCTTCGGCAGCTTCTCGATCCCCCAATCGGATAGCTTGCAGTCGCCTATCAGTTGCTTGATAGTGTCCGCTCCGAGACTCAGCTGCAGGCAGTCGAACGGGTTCTCCCGGATGACAAACCCGTAACCTAAGAGCAGCTCCTCGTTACCCTTGGGCCCGTAGTTGTTGCAGACTTCGACCTCGTCGGCAGAATCGTCAATGGTCTTTTTGATGTCGACCGTGAAATTGGCGCCGTCGTAACCCCACGTCACGCTGCTCATCGGCTCGTGGTTCATCAGGTCGACGAGCGGCAGCAGCATCACCGAGGCCGGGTGCGCCTCACTGTCGACGATCTTGAGCGGGAAGGCCCTCGAGGACAGGATCAGGTGGCCCCACAGGTAGTCCTCGAAGGGGAACCTCGAAACGTGCTCCGGGAGGATGACGTCCCGCACCAGATCGGCGTGCTGTGTCTTGAGTTGGTGCAGCTTCAACTCGGCGCCCTTGTATGCGTTCGTTCCTTCGAGCAGCCGCAGCTCCTGCTCGTTGTACGTCAGCGGAGACCGGATCTCCTGGGCCGTCGGGAGGAGCCGGAAATATGGAGTCTGCCGTTCTTTGGGCTCCGTCAAGAGGTACCCTAGCCATGCCTTGAACAGAACGGACTCGGGCAGGTCCGTGCGGAACCCTGGGCGTCTCTCCTCGAAGAACTGGCGGGCGTTCTTGGCGGTCAGGATCATCTTGGTGGGGATTCTAATGGCGAACTCGGTGGTCTCTGGGGAATCCGATTCGGGGCGGTAGTACGCCGAGACTCCATTTTCAGGCTTGTACTTCAACTCCAAGCGCGGGTCGATCGTGGCGCCCTGCGCCTTGCTCCATTTGACGAGACTGTCGAGGAGTTCTGGGACGGCCTCTGTCATTGTTGTGTGGGGGTCTAAAGGGTGAAATTTTTTTTCGAGATGAGGCTGAGGAAGGCAGGCGGTGGCATCACCGGTGGCATCACCAGTGAGTGCATCGGCGGTGTCATTGGCGGTGGCATAGGCGGTGATGGTGTCACTGGATGTAGCAGTTGGAGTAAGAGTGAGTATGTGGATGGGTGATGGGACATATACATCTCATCGGATCTCTCCCGATGACCGTCGGACTTATCAGGGTCAAGTTGACGTATCTATTGAAGTAACGTGAAAGTGAACATCAATGAACCAGTCTGTAACAGGCTGTGCCAGAGGCAAAATTCTACTGTATGGGATAGATCGGACAAAGTCCCACATCTATACTCCCAGGGCATCAGAATACAGGTCCTCAGATCGCTCAGATCTCCCGATTCGCAGAGTTCCCCACATCGGAGACGGAGATCGCGGCTGTGCTTACTGATAAGAAAAATCTAAAAAAAAAATAGAGCGCGTCGCATCTGGGCGGCTGCATCGGAGGCAGCCGGGGGAGGTGAGTCAGAATGAGGTGGGAGAGGAGGTGTGGGAGGACAAACGAAGGGTAGGAATCCTTACATTCGTTATATTCGGTACATACGTGTGGAGAGGAGTGTAATATAGTGTAGTGTTATGCATCGTACACAACGGCCTCGGAGAGGAGGATCGGAACCAAAGTCGGCCGAGCCAGTTCAGCAGTTCCAAGACACGGACAGGGCGCCACCGAGGGCGCCACCGAGGGTGCCACCGAGGGCGGGGATGAGGTGATGCCGGCTTCACCGGCACCACTCTCACCGAAGCCGCCTAACCCCGGTGCTTGCTTGGACGGTTTCTGTTGTTGTACTTGTTGAGGCGCTTTGGGATGCGCTTCTCGGGCTCGTAGAGCTCGTCCTCGTCGAGCAGGTCAGCGTCAGTGGCAGGTCTGTCGAGCAAAGCATCCTTGTCGAACTTGTGGCGGGAGTGGGTTGCTCTGGCGAGCTCGTGGTCGGTGACGGAGCGCTCGAGCTGCTGCTCGTCGAGGACGTTGGAGCTGGGCTTGAGCGAGGCGACCTCGGCGTACGACAGCTTGCGGACCTGGATGTCGATGAAGTCGTCGTCGCGCTTGCGCATGGCGATGACCTCGTCGGTCGGGGAGGCGACGACGTTGGCGAGGGCGTCGTCTTGCTGCCTAGGCGCCGGGGCGGACGAGAAGAGGCTGAATGGCCACCAGCGGGAGGACTCGGCGGGCTTGGCGGCGGCTGCGGCTGCGGCAGCCTTTGGCAGCGTGTCGAAGTCAATCACCTGGGGGTTGGACGAGGAGAGCATGGATGTAGAGGTAAAGAAGAAAGATGGAATAGAGGGAAGAAAGATGGAATAGAGGGAAGAAAGAGGGAATAGAGGGGAGGAAAGGAGGCTAGATAGAGAGATACAAGGCAGACACACAATAAAC